>PVIH01006268.1:0-113047 GCA_004025045.1 Sigmodon hispidus | reverse complement strand
AGTAGAAGAAGCCAGACTCAAATGGCTGCTTACTGTTATATTTCATTTGTGTATTTTGTGGAACAGGTGAAGCAATAAGGCAGAAAAAACAGTAGATACTAAGTGTTGGCACAAGGAATTTTTTAAAAAAATAATGGGAACTTTATGTTGTTTATAGTTACAATATGTATGTGTTTATTTAAACTCAGAGAATTATGCACCAAAAGAATGAATTTTAATGTGTGGATTTTTTAAAAAAAATAAAATTAAGTTTAATGAAACAGATTTGGAAAGACATTTATTTTCATTAACTAGTGTAAGTATTGTGTGGTCTCTGATTACTACTGAAAACCCAAAGACACTTTATTTCTCTTTGGTTTCTCATAGGTAAACCCAAGCTACTATATTAAAATCTCCTTATTAGTTACCTTCTATTGCTGTGATAAATTCCATAACCAAGGTAACTTATAGAAGGAAGGGTCTATTTGAAACTTACAGTTCCAAAGAGATAGCAGCCCATCACTATTTGTCATCAGGGAGTGGGACAGCAGGTCAGAAGTCATGGCACTGAAGCAGTAGCTGAGAGCCTGATTCACAAACAGGAAGAAAAGAGGCACACTGCGGATGATGTGAGTCTTTGGACACCTCAAAGCCTATCCCTAGTGAAGCACATCATCTAATAAAGCCACATCTTCTAATCCTTCCCAAATAGTTTCACCAACTGGGGATCAAGTATTTAAAACATATGAGCCTATGGGGCCAATCTCATTCAAACCATCACAATTTCTATAGTGTAGATACAACCCACTAGTGTTACACTTGTTTAGCATACATGAGCCCCTAGGTTCAATCCCCCAGTGTAGTCAGAAGTTTCTCTGTCCCACCAGGCTGGTCCCACAGCTGCTTATGAAATAATTGACTCAGAAGTTTAATATTATGTTTAGCCATATGGCTTGGTACCTTTCCTCAGTGTAGCATTCTCATCTTGCTTCCTCTGCATCTGGTTGGCATCTCTCTCCTTTCTGCTTCCCAGAATTCTTCTAGTCTGGTTACCCTTGCCTCTACTTTCTGCCTGACTACTGGGCAATCAGCATTTTAAAGCATCTTTACAGTGTATAAGAACATTATCCTACACCCCAGTACTACCTAAAATTAAAATTTTAAAAACTGATCCAGATAGAGTGGTACATATACTCAGGACCAGACAGCAGAAAGATTGCTGACAAAGACTAACCTGAGCTATATGGTGAGTTACAAGCCAGTCTATGCCACAAATAAGAACTTTCCTTTAAAAAATGTATATACATGTAGTTTTGCCATTAAAAAGCTAGGAAATGTCTTTGTTGCCCCCAAGAGCTAATATCCTTGATGTACAATATTCATTTTAGTAAAAGAGTGACTGAATAATACTTTTTGGTAGATTTTTGATTTTGTTTTTCTTCTATATGCCTGACAACATTGCCACATAATACCAAAGCTAATGTGGACCTCCATACTTTATGGACTGGTGCCTCTTGGGCACTATTCTGTACACTTTGGGACCATTATGGAAGATATCTTACTTAAATATGAGTACTTACTTAAACGTGAGTACTATGATGAGCTGATAGCTGAGATGACTACAAAATGATTAGCTGATGGGTAGCATGTGTAATGCAGATACCCTGAAAAATGGATTAAATCGCATTCTTTGTGTGATCTATGCAGAATGGAGTAGAGCAGTGTTTCTCAGCCTTCTGCAACACTTCCTCATGTTGTGATGACTCTCAGCCATGAAATTATTTTTTTCTACTTCATAACTATAACCTTGCTATTGTCATGAATCTTAATATAAATATATCATATGCAGAATATCTGATATGGGACCCCTCCAATATGGTTACAACCCAGAGGTTGAAAACCTCTGGAGTAGACTCTTGAGATTTCATCACAGTATTCAGAATAGAATATACTTTAAATGTATTCATAGTATTCAAAATAGAATACTGTTTAAATATATGTTATTTATTTCCAGGATATTTCGTCTAGTGTTTTTGAACCTCATTGACTGCTGTAACCACAAAACAAACTAGTGAGATGGGAGAAGTATTGTATTAAGGCAACCCTTTTGTTTCCATAACAACAAATACCTGAGATAAACAATAGAAAGGAAGAAAGATTCATATACACACATTTTGGATGGCTATAATAAATAACAATGCCAATTTCCGTGTACAGTATATACAGATTAATAAAATCTGCATGGAGGCATCTTTTTGGACAAGTGAACCTGTATGTTATGGCACTTGGGGAGAGGTCAAAGGACAACCTTACAGTGTTGGTCCTTATCTTTCTTGTTTCAGGCAGAATCTCTTTGCCATTGCATTAGTCAAGCTAGATGCCCTGTGAACTTCCTGTTTCTGCTTCCCATGATCTTTTAGGGAGATGCCTGTGCTACTGCATCCATAGGTTCTGGGGATCCTGGCACAGGTTATCAGGCTTGGAGGGCAAGCATTTTTTGTCTGTCAAGTTCCTATAAAAGTGTCTTCATTCACCTGACAACAATCACCTGACAACAAAATTCTTAGCAGAAAACAAGCAATTGGGGAATTGGGGCGGGGGTGTGTGTGTGTGTGTGTGTGACAGGTTTTCACAATGCTAGAGAAAAAAAAATATTCCAGACAAGAATAGTCAACAAAGCTATCTTTTATAAATGAAGGGAAGATAAAAAAACTCGCAAACAAAAGCTGAAGTAATGTAAGGCCACCACAACTGTGCCACAAAGCTTCAAACTGAGAGACACTAAGGGGCAAGAAGAAAACATGGCAAGGTATAAAAAAACTGATAGGAATGAGCATCCTAATCTAGAATACTCTAATATTATGACCAGGCTACATAAAGCAATCATATTTTTAGGATGATCAATAAAAGGCAAATGAATAGATGTAATTATAGTACTTTATTAAAATAGATATCAAAGATATAAAATGGAATATTCAAAGATATAAAATGGAATATTAATTTAAAATGTGGTAAGGACTGTTTACTGTAGCACTATTTATAAGAGCTAAAAGATGAAATCAAATGTGGTGTATGTTAATTGATGCATATATAAAGGAAATATGGTAAAGGCTGGCAAAATGGCTCCATGGATAAAGGCACTTGCTAAAGACTTGACTAATTCCTATGACTCATGCCAAAAGAAGAGAACTGACTCCTACAAGTTATCTCTGACCTCTACACACAAATCATGGCATGCATGTGCCTCCATAAATAAATGCATGTGATAAAAGTTAAAAATGCCAAAACATGCTGCTTTGTTTACTTCCTATTGCTGTGACAAAGCACCGCAACACCACGACCAAGGGAATTTATGAAAGAAAGCATTTAGGCTGGAGAGGTAGCTCAGTGGCTAAAAGCACATCTGTAACTCTAGTTCCAGGAAATCTGATGCCTTGATGCAGAGACATACATGCAGGTTAAATACTCACAAAATAATAAAATAATTTTTTTGTTTAAAATTAATCCCTTAATTTGGCTTATAGTTGCAGAGGGTTAGCATCCATGATGACAGAACAAAGTCATGGAGGCAAGCAGAATTGAGAGCTCGCATCTTGTTCCTCAAATAGGAGGCAGAGAGAAGTGTTGCACGAATTCTGATTGTTTTAAATGAAACTCAGAATCACATACCAGGGAAAAGCTGAAATATCCGAGAGAGGAAACAGTCCACAGTCAAATCTCACCCAGCAATCTCCAGCTTCCTCGGCCATGCTCCTTGTTACTTTTACAGAATGAATCTGTCTTTCTACACTTGCCTTAAATACCTTCTTAACCCAGTTGTTTCACATCCAGGTTAAGATTAAAGATGTGAGTTACTACTATTCGGTAGTTAGCCTTGAACTCACAGAAACACAGAAATATTTCTGTCTCTGAAGTTATGGGATTAAAGGCATAGGTTACCACTGGTCTTTCCTGTGCTGGGATTAAAGCTGTGAGTTACCACTCTCTGACCTTCCTGGATTGACTGTGGATGGATATGTTCTCTGATATTCCTGATTGGTTTTATTAGATATATAACACATGACCACAGAGAAAGCATGTTGGGAATGGTGCAAGTCTTTGGAAACCTCAAAGCCCTCTCCCAGTCACATACCTCCTCCAACAAGTCAACATCTCCTAATCTTTTCCAAATAGTTCTACCAACTGAGAACCAAGTATTGCAATGCATGAGCTCATGAAGGCCATTCCCATTGTCATATAAGCAATGGGATATTAATCACACATGGAAATACTATATTTATATTATTTGTGGCAATATGTGGAAGATAGTAAGTCATTCACAGAAAAACAGAATATTTTGCTTTTCTCATTTATATGTGGAAGAGGGAGAATAGAGAATAGCAGAGGTTTAGTTATAGAATGCAAACACTTTCATTATTTTCCTACCACAATTCTTCAGCGCATAAGTACCAAGTTAGAATATCTCTGGATTGTATTTATCAGAATGTTGAATTTAAAATGTTATCTGGTTCTTTTACTTGAGTGTCCTAAAAAATAAGATATTAAATGAATCTTGGCTTAGAATTAGAACAGAACTTCCAGCAATTTCTGAAATGGCCTTAAAGATATTTCTCTTGGCTTTGTAGCAGTATCAAGTAAGGCAATGTTCTCTGCGTTAATCAAAATACCAATCCACCCTGAAGAGCACTGAATATCTGTACATCTTAAATATTATATATCCAGACAATATTTAATCTCTGTGTGAAAATAGTTCAACCATCTCATCAGTTGCAACTTTCCTTTCACCTGTAAAAACTGTCAAACTATATGTTTAACAAAGAATGGTTTTTAAATAAATTTCTTTATGAATTATTATTAGTAATTTCATTTGTATATCTACATACTTGGACCATATAAAATTCTCTCAGGTGAAAAGAGGTTGTGAGTGAAAAAAGCATAGCATAAAAAGCCCTGTTTTATAGCTCAGTAGCATGACTGTATTTTACAAACTATTTTACTTTGTACAGAACAATACAAAGAGATGACTGGATATTTAAAGATGAAAATGCTATTTTTCTTAATTTTGTTCTTATATATCATATTCATATATATCTATCCCATATTGAGATAATTGTATGTCAATAAAATTTTTTAAGTTTACATCCTGAATGAGGTAATAACACAAACCCAGAAAGACAAATACAGTATGCACTCTCTCATACGTGGATTTTAGACATAAAACAAAGGATAGCCATGTTACAGTTCACAACCCCAGAGTTGCTAGGTAACAAGGAAGACTCTAAGAGAGAAGACATTGACAGATTATCCTGGAAGGAGAAATAATTAAGACCTCCTGAGTAAATTGAGAGCATGGAGGTGGAAGGGTTAAGGTGAGGTGGGAAGAGAACATGGGGGAATGGGATGGTTGAGTTGGAGGAGGAACAGAGAGGGAGAACAACAAAATAGATGTCTTGATAGAGGTATTTTGGGGTTAGGGAGAAACCTGGTACTAGGGAAATACCCAAGAATCAACAAACATGATCCCAGATAAATCTCCAAGCGATAGTGGAGAGGGTACCTGAACTGGCCTTCCCGTAATCAAATTGAAAACCACCCTAATTGTCATTATAGAACCTTCATCCAGCAACTGATGGAAGCAGATGCAGAGATCCATAGCTAAGCATTGTGTGGAGATACCAGTCTAGCCAAAGAGAGGGAGGAGAGATTTTATGAGCAGAGGGGTCAAGATCATGATGGGAAAACACACAGAGACAGCTGTCCTGAGCTACTGGGACTCACTCAATGGGACAGCTCACTGACTCTGGACTGACATCTGGGGACCCTGCATGGGACAGACCTAGGCCGTCTGAATGTGGATGACAGTTGTGTGGCTTGGGCAGTTTGCGCGGCTCTGGCAGTGGGACCAGAACTTATCCCTAATGCATGAACTGGATTTTTGGAGCCCATTCCCTATAGAGGGATACCTTGCTTAGGCTTGATACTGGGGGGGAAGGGCTTGGTCCTGCCTCAACTTGATATATCATACTTTGTTGACTCCCCATGGGAGTCCTTACCCTCTCTGAGAAGTGGATGGGGCAACTGGGGGACAACTGGGAAGAGGGGAAGGAGGGCAATCAATGGTTGGTATGTAAAGACAAAATTTTAATAAAAAATTAGGATTAATGGATTGAATCCAATTTATGTTTCTACTTTAGTGATATTGGAGATTTGTCACAGTATCAAGTCTCTCTTCTCATGAGCAATGTATGTCACCACTGATTTTAATAGTCTCTAATAACCAGTTCCCACACACATAATTTTCAGTACATTTTATAAAATTGTTTTCAGATACCTTATGTTTTTATGCTATTGTATTTGGATCCTTTTGCATCTATGTGTGTGTACATGTGTTTAGTGTGTCTCTTTACATAAACATTCATGTTCGTGTGTGAATGCATGTAAATAGGTCATATAGTCTCTGCATGGAGGTCGGAGGACAACCTTGGGTTATTCCTTATCTTTTACCTTATTTGAGACAGCTTCTCTGGTGGTGCTATTGTTTAAGCCAAGTTAGATGGTCTGCAAGCTTCTGGGGATTCTTCTGTCTTTGCCTCTCCTCTTGCATGCATGCACTGCCGTATCCAGCTCTTGTGGGTTTGGGGCCTCTGACTGCAGGTCCTTAGGCTTAGATGGCAAGTTCTTTACTCACTGAATCACCTTCCCAGCCTGATAGCTGCATTCCTTTTCGATTCTCTTATTCAAAATATTGAACTGAATTTGAATTTTAGGTACATATTTGTAATATGATTTTCTAACTATTATCCAATCAAGGACATAGAGTCTGTAGTGAAGTCTCATTTTTTATTAGGTTATTATATCTGTGAATACTGGTAATTTTCTTCCTTTCCATGCTTATACTTAGTATTTATTTTTCTTATGTATTTTACCACTCTTGCTTCATATTGATTTCTTGTTATATGGCATTCTTCCTACTGAGTATTGAATAAAAGTGGCATTGGGTATTTTTTACCTCATTGCCAGTCTCAGAGGGAGAGCAACACTTGACCATTAAGTGTAATGTTTGTTATACATTTATAAACTGTATAAGAGTAGGAAACATCTCTCCTATTTTTAGTTTGTACAGATTTGTTAGCAGCTATTACTGTTCTCTGTGGGGAAAAAAACCTTCATGCTTGAATTATTTTAATTTCAAACAGAAGAAAAATCAGCTAATTGCACAGTTAGTTATGTTGAGACCAGGACTTTTATATTTTCCTCTTTAACTGGAAGCTCTGTGAAGTAGAAACAAATTTTAAAAAATGGGCAGCTGTAGGTGTGGATTATGAGAAACTGACAATCTTCTTGGAGCTGTGATACCTCTCCCCACCCAAAATCCTTTGGAAATGAAAAATTCAAGAGAATGAACTGCCAACTAACCATTATTTCTTTTTCTTTTTCTTTTTTTAGAATAAAGTCCATTTTTTATCCACATATCCCCATGTTCAAGCTCCCTTTCCCCTCCTGACCCCTCCCAGTCACTCTCTCTTCTCCCCATCTCCCCATCCTCTCCCAAGAAAGAGCAAGAGGTCCAAGTTGACTTAGTTCAACATCCTCTCCTGGCAGATCCACTTTCTTCATCCCAACATCAAGATTGAGTCAGGTGTTCCTCTGGAGGGAATGGGATCCAAGGTGCCAGTCCAAGGATGTTCAGTGACTGTGGTTTGCAGCTTGGGTGTTCTTTGCTTTTTGTTTAAAGTCCACTATAAGCAGAGGATGTACTCAGGAGATGTACGTAGACCACTATTTTTTAGGCTGGAGAAAAATATGTCTATAGAGAGAATTGAAGAGCAATAAGAAAGGATAAATACATTGACAAGTATAAAAGAAATTTGTTCTATTATTTAAAATAACTGTAACAATGACTTTGGAGTTGTGTATAGAAATGAATAGGATACTGGACAAGAACAGATAATAAGCTTTTAGTGGTTTTTATTTATAAAATTGTGAGGTATGAATTTAAGATGAATTGAAGTTGTTATGGGTCAGAATTTCTAACTATTGACTTGGTACAGGATTGTTCTTTTTTTATAATTATATTTCTGTTTATCTTTGAACATATTTTTTTAATATTTATTTATTTATTATGAATACAGTTTACAGAACAGGGCGCCAGATCTCATCATAGATGGTTGTGAGCCACCATGTGGTTTTGCTGGGAATTGAACTCAGGACCTTTGGAAGAACAGTCAGTGCTCTTAACCTCTGAGCCATCTCTCCAGCCCCAGGATTGTTCTTGATATCTGTTCCCTGCATAGTTAGAAGTATTCCTAACCTCTTTTTAGTAGATACCAGTAGTACCTCCCGTTAAGAGTACAGAAAGTACCTGCAAACATTGCCAAATGTCCTATGGGGTAGCAAAATTAACCATGCCTCAGAACTATTGCTCTAGAACAGTGCTTCTCAACTTGAGGCTCACAACACCTTTACAGTCAAAAGATCCTTTCATAGAGGTCTCCAAGATGATCAGAAAACAAAAATATGTATATTATGATTCATAGCAGTAGCAAGATTACATTTATGAAGTAACAATGGAAATAATTTTATGGCTATACAACATGAGGAACTATATTAAGAGTTCACAGCATCAGGAAGGTTGAGAACCTCTAATCTAGAATAAACACTAAAATAATTAAATAAATAAATGAAATATTTACAACACAATATAAAATGTTAAGAAATAATTCAAAGTTGGAGTATAGAGTAAGAAGAACAAAGAAATAATTGACAAAATATTTTAATGTAAGACTTGAAGCTTGAAACTTCTGGAGGAAAATGAGTAAAACACTTGAAGATATAAAAATGGGCAAGGGTTTCTGGAAAGGATGCCAACAGCATGGGAAATAAGCCCAAGAATTGACATATGGGGACTACATGAAATTAAAAACTTATCCACAGCCAAAAATACATTTCCCAAAGTGAAGAGGCAGCTCATAGAATAGAAAAGAATCTCTGCCAACTACACATCAGGTAGGATTATTGTCTGGAGTAGGATTATTGTCTAGAATGTGCAAAGAACAGGGAAAATCAAACATCAAAGAAAACAAACCATTTTATTCTTAAATGGGCCAATTAACTGTAAGAACAGTTCTCCAAAGAAGAATACAATGGCCAATACATCTCTAAAGAAATATTAAAGATCTTCAACCACCAGGCAAATGAAATTTAAAATTTTATTAAGAACTGGATGACTCATGCCTTTAATCCCAGTACTCAAGAGACAGAAGCAGGCAGATCTCTGAGTTTGAAGCCAGCCTGGTCCATAGAGTGAGCTCCAGGACAGCCAAGGTTACACAGAGAACCCTTCTCTCAAAACAAAACAAAACAAAACAAAACAAAACAACAACAACAACAAAAACCTTTACTGACATTCTATATTATTGCAGTCAAAATGGTTATTAAGTAACCAAGGGTGGTGGGAATATGAGGGAGGAGTCCTTAGACTCTGCTTGTAAGATTATAAAGTCATTGTGTAAATAATAAGTATGGGAATTTTTTTAAAATTAAAAATAGAATTATCATATGACCCAGCTATATTCTTGGACATGTACCCAAGGAGTCTAAGTCAGCTTAAAATAGAGATAGCTGCATCTCTATGTTGATTAATTCTCTACTTTCAATAGACAGCAAATGGAACCAGTGTAGATGTTCATAAACAGATGAATGCATAAATAAAATTTAGTACATTATACACAGTGGGTGTGTGTTGTTTAACTATGGAAAAATGTGTTGCATTTGTTTATGCACTGGAATATTTCTTTAACTATGTGAAGATATGTTGCATTTGTTTTGATTACGTAAACATGTATTACTGTTTTACCTTGCCTGCCTAAGGCAGCTTTTTGGTGTAATTAAAAGCTAAATGGCCATTATTGAGGGAGGGGGCTTAGGTGAGACCTGACGGCAGGGAAAGTAAGTGGAAAAGGAGATGCCAGGGGGACACCATGGGCCAGCCAGCCAGCAAGACAGCCATGGAAGAAGCAGGAAAGTAAGACTTACAGGATGAAAGAAAGGCAATAAGGCTGAGGCAAAGTGTAGAGGAATAGAAACAGGTTAAATTAAGTTTTACAAGTGGTTTGACAAGCCTAATCTAAGCATTCATAATAAATGTCTGCCTGTCTTATTTTCAAACTGATTGGTGGACCAAAGAAAATTTCAACTACAATGTGTGTGTGTGTGTGTGTGTGTGTGTGTGTGCTGCCAAGACAGGGTTTTGCATCATGAGATGGAATGAAAAAAATCTTAAAGGATGGAAGAAAAGATAGTGAAATGAATATATTTCACATAAAAGCATAAGGGCAAATTGAGGCAGGGAAAATGAAGTGAACCATCAGGGCAGGCACGGGCCATGGCAGAGGACAATTGGAAATGGAATGAATTAGCACAGGGTTTAATGATATATGTATAAAAGTACTATGATGAGGGGCTGGAGAGATGGCTCAGAGGTTTAGAGCACCGTCTGCTCTTCCAGAGGACCCGGGTTCGATTCCCAGCACCCACATGGCAGCTCACAACTGTCTGTAGTTCCAGTTCCAGGCAAACACCAAGGCAAATAAATGAATAAAGTTTTTTTTTTTTAAAAAAAAAGTACTATGATGAAATTCATTACTTTGTAATCTAACTTTCAAAATTTTAAAAATACAAATGGTAGTTTTCTGTCTATGATGAATTGGTTCCAGGTTCTCATACACTGGCTCTCTAGATATAACATTGTCTCTCTAGATATAAAGCATCCCAATACTTTGTAAATAGTGTCTGTACTCCTTGGAATTAGGAATGAGGTTGCCACACTGGAAATGTGGCTTTTTATCTCTGAGACCAGTGTTGAACAGGGAAGGGGATTGGATCAAAGGGAAATAAAAGCACCAAAAAGCATTTAAAAGTTACCTTCTCTTGATTTACTGTTTCCTTGGTTTCTCTAGAAGCTTTACTGATTTCCACAATTCCTATGAAGTTATTTCTGACAGTTCTATGCTAGATGGGTTATTAGTTCATTTCTTTTAATGTTTCCATTGAGCTGATTATTTAGAGCCATCTCCTCTGCCATTTTGCTCAGATACAAAAGGAGTTCACCTTGAAATTTCTTGACTGAACGAATGATAGGTGATGTATTTTTGAGGGTTATTTTTTGCCTGCAAATATTTTTATGTTATACTCACTTTGAAAGATAAATTGCATAGGAATAGGTTGAATTTTATTTCTCTTGGTTCTTTAAATATGCTGTTCCTTGCTCTCATAGCTTGCATTGTTTTCCATAAAAAATACACTGTCAGACTTATCTTTGTTCCTTTGTAAGTAATATGCTTCTGTATGTAATATGATCTCTAGTTGCTTTTACATTTTTTTGATTTATCACTGGTTTTAAGCAGTTAAAGAAATGTTATGATGACTTTTTCTTCATATTTCACGTGCTTGAGATTCATTGAGCTTTTGAGATTTGTAGATTTATAAATTTGTCATCATACAGTTTATGTGATTATTTCTTCCAACGTTTTTCTCTTCTCATATTGAACTCTATATTAGGCTGTTTTAAGGTGTCTGCAGAGCTAAATGATGTTTCATAAATTTTTTTTTACTCTTTTTTTCTT
This sequence comes from Sigmodon hispidus, assembly GCA_004025045.1. Taxonomy (NCBI): domain Eukaryota; kingdom Metazoa; phylum Chordata; class Mammalia; order Rodentia; family Cricetidae; genus Sigmodon; species Sigmodon hispidus. The sequence goes on along the minus strand of PVIH01006268.1, from coordinate 101,444 downwards.
CCTATTTCACTAAGGATTTTCAAATTTGCTGAGCTTTCTGCTGAAATATGTAATATAGTATTATCCATCTTTGGGGGTATTTTTCATTTCAGAAATTTTAAACTTTTACTGTGAGCCTTCTACATATCTTACCCAAATTCAAATGTTTCTCCATCTTTTTAGAAAACACAGAATAGTTATATGTTTTAATGTTTATGCCTAGTAGTTGTATCATTGGTTTCTGTTGTGCATTTTAATTGGTTCATTTTTATCCTCATTATGGAATTATTTTATGCTCTTTTTAATGTCTCATAATTTTTTATTAAATATCAGCCATCATGTCATTTCATTGGTAAATGATACACTTTTTAAATATATTTAATTTTTAAGTTTGTTCTAGGATATCATTAAATCAATTTGATTTTGTGTTATACTCTGAGGCTTGCTTTTCAACTTTATTGAGTTTTAGTCTAGAACTTTTTGTTTTCACTACCAAGTAAATATGTTTGTGGGCACTGAACCTTATAACTTAGAATTATGATGCTTTGGAGAAGTACAAAATATTCCTTAGCTCAAGAGAGTGCTAAAAATTGGTCTTCCTAGGGGCTGGAGAGATGGCTCAGCGGTTAAGAGCACTGACTGCTCTTCCAGAGGACTGGGGTTCAATTCCCAGCCCCCACATGGCAGCTCACAATTGTGTGTATTTCCAGTTTCAGGCAAACACCAAGGCAAGTAAATAAAGTTTTTTTTTTTAAATTGCTCTTTCTATTTCTTTCCATCTCCCAGCTTAGATAGTTCTATGGGTGGTTAAGCAAAATCCCAGTGCTAGGTGTGAGATACATCCTTATGAGTTGTTGCTCCTAAAAACAATACAACCTCTTTCCATTTCTCTTGGTTGCCTTAGTTAATAGACCCTTATTGCTGATGATATTACACACCTTGATTGTTAGGCATAGAGAAATCAAGCTGGAATTGAGCTGGAAACACTCTTAAAACTTTTACAGTGCCAAGAGGTGTAATGCAGGATGATGAGGAGTATTAATGGTCTTCACTGTGGTCCTTGGGAATTTAAAATCATCTTGTCATGCAAAATGTGCCTACTACCACAATAGTGGCACAACTGTTGTGGAGGTAACCAGCAGCTCTTAGATTGGATTTGAGACCAAGTCCACAGAAAAATATTCATGCATGGCACAATAAATGCTATTAAAAATCTCATGGATGGGGAGGCCATAGGCCCTATGAGTGAACTTAGTACTATTGTTTAACTAAATTTGCATGACACCAAAATTCCCTCCTATTACCTATGTTTCTATCCATAGGCAAACACTACTTTCAGCCTTAATCAGAGAAGCTTCTCTTTGCATTGAACAGTGGGAGGTAAATGCAGAAACTTTTGTCTGGCTGTTCAGGGTGCTGAGAATGAGGGGAAAGTACTCAGCCTTAAATAGAATATTTTTATCTTTTTCTCCAAAGACCCAGGAAACAGGGAAATAAGGGGTGGAAAGGATGTAGAAGCTGAAGGATAGGAAGAAGAGCTGTTAGGGCTGTGAAATACTGTCCCAGTGGGCATGACACAGCCATTGCAACTATAAATTCGCAGAAGCTGTTGTTTCCTGCACTGGGCTTGCAGAAACCTGGGCCTGTCAGTAGTCAGTTGTGGATGATAGAAGGGCTTATAGGGTTCTACAGTTCCCTGCTGAATGATTAGTTCCTAACTCTGGGGGAAAAGGAGTCATTGTATTCAATTGTATATCTACTAGTGAGCCTATCACATTCCATTTGATACTTACAAACACATTCTCACAGAGACAGCCCTGCTTAAACTCAGTGGGTCATGAAACAAACTCAAAAGATATGAACATAGAAAAGATACTTGAAGAGGGAATCGGAGTTGTGTAACAATTTTATACGAGACAGGGAAACTTCATTAAAACTTGAGATATTAGAAAAAAGTGAGAAAATAGAATGGTCCAAGAGGAGGTGAAATAACAAAATGTTCTGTTGGGAGATGAAACATTCCATCCTGTAGGGAAGCCCACTAAGCTATGAAAGTAAACAACTCAGTAGCTTCAGGAAGTCCCTGAACCTGGCCATAGTTAATGGATTCCTCTATCTCCAAACATATATAAGCTGTATGATTTGCTGAGAGACACTTTCAGACAAACTTGGATGTCAGGAAGAGTTTCAGAGACAGCCAAACTTCTGAGAAGAAGCTCACACCAACTGTGCTACCTGAAAAGGACACCCACCAACCTGTGGAGATACCTGAAGATTGGCAATACACTCCAGGTTCTAGCTATCATCCATGCTGTGTGACATTTTGGTGATTTGGTTGACTATGAGTCATTTCTGCTTCTGTAAGTAACCCCTCACCTATATTTCTGTAAGTAGACACAATAAAACTCATTGGTTCACCAAGTTGGACTTCGGACCTTCCTTTGGTCTATAGAGGTTTGTTCTTATATCCCCAAGAATAGTGTCACATAACATGTAAAAGGAGTAAGATAAGAGAGAGGAGGTGAGAATAATCAGAATGAATTGTGTACTATGTATGAAACTGTCAAAGAACAAATTTAATAAAAGTAAATAATATAAAATAAAATATTAAAATTATCAGTATAACTCCAGAAGATAGATTTGGACTCCTCTCTCTCTCTGTTTCTCTCTCTCTCTCCCCTCCTTCCTCTCTCTTTCTTCTTCCCTCATCTCCCTCTGTTCCTCTGACCTTTTGTTTTTTCTCTTATCCTCCTTCCTACCCACTTACCCTTCTTCCTCCTCCTCATTTCCTTTCTACCTACCACCTCCATCTCACCTCATCATCTCTTTAGCACTCTCATTCCCGGTAATACGTCTTTTGAATTCTAGGTGTCTTGATAGCCTTTCAGAGGCAGGCAGGCAGGCAGCTGGGACAAAATGAAGAGCTTGCTTCTCTATTATTTTCTTTCTAGTGGATATAATATCCTTGGTCTGCCTATTCAATAAAGAAAAACCAGTATTTTTGTGTATTTTGTCTTGTTTATGGTTGTTTTGAATGGATCGACAAATCTGACTAGAATTTCCTCTTTTGTCTATTTTTGCTTTGTTTTTATAGACATTGCATGTGTTATTGTCCGTTTGCTTTCAGCCATTAAATAATGAGAGGTCTTTTTCGGGTTTGTTTTACTGGGAGAAGGAAACAAAAAGAGATGCAGAAAGAAGACAGATTTAATGATGATGTGGACTGAGTGACCTCTTGTGGTCAATGCATGGCAACAGAGCCAGAAGTTGCAAGGAGCATTTCGAAAGGTTATGAGCACAAGCAATTAACTTAGGGCCCAGATAGCATAGTTGAGCACAGAATATAGAGGCCCTTCCTTTTTTCTTCTCATGCCACAATACCAAGGTCTGATACCCCACTTATTGGGCATTTCAAAGTATGCAGAAACTGTGTTTGGTACGGTAAGTGATGTCAATGCTGATGCTTTTCTGAGCAGTTTGGCAGGTAACAGATGTGGGCAAATAAGAGCCAGGAAAGGAAGAAAGAAAGAAAGAAAGAAAGAAAGAAAGAAAGAAAGAAAGAAAGAAAGAAAGAAAGAAAGAAAGGTGACAGCACATGCTACACAATAACTGGAACTAGGGACTGGAGAGATGGCTCAGCAGTTAGGAGCACTGACTGTTCTTCCAGAGGACCTGAGTTCGATTCCCAGCAACCACATGGCAGCTTACAACTGTAATTCCAAGATCTGACACCCTTACATAGTTATACATGCAGGCAAAACACCAGTTCACATAAAATTTTAAAAAATAAATATTTTTTTAAATAAGTGGAATTAATTAATTTGTAGTCATGTGTGGGACACACATGCAATATTTTCCCTGCAGACATTTTCTAAAAACACATCCATGTACATATATACACAATGGCACAGAAAAAATTCACAGTAATCAACTTTGATCTTAGTCTGAAACTATTGCATGGAAAATTCCAGAAACAAACAATTCCTGAGTTATAAGCTGCATACCATTCTGGGTAGCACAATAAAATATTGTATAGTCTTTCTCCATACTGCCTGTGATGTGAATCAGACCTTTGTTCAGTGTGTTTGTCCCCCACCCTTAGTTGCTGAGTTACTGGATGGACTCTCATTGTCATAGTATTGATTCAATGAACCATTATGTTAATTAATAGTGTCACATATATATTATTTGGTGTTTTTACATCATATACCCCATCAAACTCAGACATCAGACCTCTCAGATTCATGCCCACTCTTATGATCTCCCCATTTACAAAACTGCCCATTCATGTTGCTCATTTACTTACTGGAGCATACTTAAACTCCCTGTGCCTAGACCCTTAAAGAAAACAAATCTTTCCTTACCCACACCCCTACCAGAGGCCATCAATGCAGAAATGAGGCATTGTGTCATTTAGCTATGTTCTAGCCTTGAGTTCTTGCATACAATGGCATCTCTCTTTTTATTTTTTTTTAAGTCCACTAATGAGTGAGTACATCTCCTGCTTATCTTTCTGGGTTTGTGATACCTCGCTCAGGAGGATATTCTCCAAGTCCATCCATTTGCCTGCAAATTTTAGGATATCATTTTTTCTTACTGCTGAGTAGTACTCCATTGTATAGATATACCACAGTTTGTTAATCCATTCTTCAGTTGAGGGACATCTAGGTTGTTTCCAGGTTCTTGCTAATACAAATAATGCTGCTATGAACATAGTTGAGCTAATGCCTTTGGAATGTGACTGTGCATCTTTAGGGTATACACCCAGAAGTGGTATTGCTGGGTCCTTGTGAAGATTGATTCTCAATTTTCTGAAAAACCACCATACTGCATTCCAGAGTGGCTGAACAAGCTTATACTCCCACCAACAATGGAGTAGTGTTCCCCTTGCTCTGCAACCTCTCCAGCATAGGCTGTCATCTGTGTCTTTTATAGTAGCCATTCTGACAGATGTAAGGTGGTATCTCAAAGTTGTTTTGATTTGCACTTTTCTGATGGCTAAAGATGTTGAGCACTTTTTCAAGTGCCTTTCAGCCATTTGTAATTCTTCTGCTGAGAATTCCCTTTTTAGTTCTGAGCCCCATTTTTTAATTGGGTGAAACTGAGACACTTCTGTAAGGCCAAGGACACAGTCAATAAGACAAAATGACAGCCTACAGAATGGGAAAAGATTTTTACCAACCCTACAAGTGACAGAGGACTGATCTCTAAAATATATAGAGAACCCAAGATACTAGAGCAGTGATCTTACAAATTCAAGTGTACCAAAGTGAACTGCAAATGCTTCTTTTTAAGTTAAAAGGATAAAATGGTGGCTGGAGGGATAGCTTCAACAGGTAACAGAGCTGGTGTGTAAGCAGAAAGAGGTATCCAGATGCCAGAACCCAGGTAAAAATTCAGTTCTGGGGATAGGATGGAGAGATAGACAGGGAATTGCTAAGGGTTTCTGGCTGCTGTCCTCACCCCAGGTTCTGTAGATATAATGTGACTGCATGTCTTGGTCATTGTTCTATTGCTGTGAAGAGATGCCATGACCATTGAAACTCTTATAAAGGAAAGCATTTGATTGGGGCTGGCTTACAGTTTCAGAGATTTAGACTGTTACCATGGCAGGGACCATGGTGGTGTGCAGGCATGATCTTGGAAGGTATCTGAGAGTTCTACATCCATATCCTTAAGCAGAAGGAAGAGAGAGTCTCTGGGCATGGCTGGGGCTTTTGAAACCTCAAAACCCACCCCAGCAACACACTCTCTCCAACAAGAAACACATTTATTCCAACAAGGCTATACCTCCTAATCCTTCTCAAGTAGTGCCACTCCCTGGTGACTGAACATTCAGATCTATGAGAGCCTATGGGGGTCATTCTTATGCAAACCACCATACTGCATCATGTTCCCACTACCAGACTCCATCCATGATGATGTTAACCCCTTCTTAAATCATGAGCCAATACAAATCCTTCTTTTCTTATGTTGCTTCTGTCAAATATTTTGTCACAGCAACAAGACACACAATATGGAGCCAGTCTACAGGTCCATTGTCTTAGTTACCTTTACTGCTGCTGTCATAAAATACTTTGGGATAAGCAATGTAAAGAATCAAAAGCTTATTCTGGCTCACAGTTGAATTTCTAGTCCATCATGATGAGAATGTCATAATGGTAGGTGCTTGTGGAAGCTGGTCATACTGTATCCACAGTCACAATGCTGAGAGCAGGGAGTACTCTTGGATGCTGTTTGGCTCCCTTTCTCCATTTATACAGTCCAGGCTCTCAGCCACAGAATGGTGCCAAGTCAGTGGGCAAGTCTTCCAGCCTCAATTAACATAATCAAGGTAATTTCTCCACATATATGACAGTCAGAGGATTATATTTCAGGTGATTCTAGGTTTGTCAAATTAAAAATTAGCACTAACCATCACATTCACCAATAACTGACTGAGTGAAAAATGTCATTAATACTCAATAGACTTTTACTTAGTTTAAAAAAAGAAATTATGGGGGCTGGAGAGATGGCTCAGTGGTTAAGAGCCCCCTCTGCTCTTCCAGAGGACCCGGGTTCGATTCCCAGCACCCACATGGCAGCTAACAACTGTCTGTAGTTCTAGTTCCAGGCAAACACCAAGGCAAATAAATAAATAAAGTTTTAAAAAAAAAGAAATTATGAAAGTTGCAGAAAAATGGAGGGCACTCAAGATCATCAAGTTAAGCAAAATACACCAAAGATAAATAGCACATATTTTTCTTCATATGCAGAATATGTGTTTAAATTTATATGTAAGAAAAAATAATGTTCTATATGTACTAAAATGTCACAGGGAGCTGAAGGGAGATGGTGAACATCTTTAATCCCAGCACTCAGGAGGCAGATGCAGGCGGATCTCTGTGAGTTCAAGGCCAGCTTGGTCTATAGATCGAGTTCCGGGACAACCAAGATTACAAAGAAAAACCCTGTCTTGAAAAAAAAAGTCACAGTGAAGTTCTAAAAATTAATTTTACAAGTGTGAAGGCAAGCCATTGAGTAGGAGCCGGTACTTGTAAATGTAAATAACTGATTAATAACTCACATATAACAAAGAATTCTTACAAATCACTATGAAAAAGACAGAAAAAATGTACAAAAATGGACAAGAGACTTGAGGAGTCACTCGACAAAGGAAGATATCAAAATGACTGTGAAACACATTAAAAGTCATGCACTGTTGTTAGTTATCAGGGAAATTTATATTATAGTCACAATGATAAATCACCAATGTCAAAATTAGTATAGCAATAGCAAATGATGAGGTGGAATAAGATTTTTGAATTTATGAGCAAAAAAATGTTAAAAACAGCTTTGCAGAAGAAGCTAGTGGTAATCTATACCTAATTTGAACATGCATACAAATATATAGTATACCTAATTTAAACATGTATATGAATATGTGAAAAGGGCTTATTTTACTAAGTGTCTTAATTTATTTTCCTGTTACTATAATAAAATATCTGACAAAAATAGCTTAAAGGAGAAAGGGTTTATTTGGCTCACAATTCCAGGTGATAGTCTACCACTGTGGAACATTCAAGGTATCAGGAACTTGAAGTCATCAGTCACATTTTATCCACAGTCAAAAGAAGAAAGCAATTAATGAGAGCATCCATGCTAGTTCTTGGTTCTTATTTTTTACCTTTACACGTTTTTGAATCCCTGACTAGGAAATGGTGCCCCCTAACAGTGGGCAGGTCTTTCTACTTCAATTCAATTAATCAAGATAATGTCCTACAGGGCAAGCTGATCTAGGCAATCTCTCACTAAAACATTTTGCCAAGTAGACTGTATCAGGTTGACATAGCTAACCATCAAAGGAATGTTACAATAATGTGATGTTTGAGCCCTAAAGGAATATTTCTTTCTTTTTAATTAATTTTTTAATATTTATTTTACATACCAGTCACCATTTCCCTTCCCTCCTTTGATCTTGTTCCCTTCCCCGCTCCTTTCAAGCCACTCCTCAGAAAGGGTAAGGCCTCTTTTGAGACTAAACAAAGTATGGGATATCAAGTTGAAGTCAGACTAGGCAGCGCCCTCCCCTGTGCATCAAGGCTGAGCTAGGCATCCCACCAGAGGGAATAGGTTCCAAAATAGCAGCTTATAAACCAGTAATGAACCTGGTCCCGCTGCTATGGGCCCCACAAACAGAACAAGCTACACAACTATCATCCACATGCAGAGGGCTTAGGTCAGTCCCATGCTGGCTACCTATTTGTTGTTCTAGAGTCCATGAGCTCCCAGGAGCTCAGAGGGTCAGATGTCTCTGTGGGTTTCCCCATGATAACTTGACCCCCCCAGGCTTATACAATCAAATCCCTCCTCCCTTTCTTTAGGAGAACTCCTGGAGCTTGGCCTGGTGCTTGGCTGTGGATCTCTGCATCTGCTTCCATCAGTTATTGGATGAAGGTCCTATGAGGACTTTAGGGTGGTCACCCTAGTAGTATTTTCCTCAGTTTCTTCAATGGAGTTTTTCATTTCCTTTTTTAAGGGCTTCTATCATCTTCATAAAGTTATTTTTAAGGCCATTTTCTTCTGCTTCATCTGCATTGGGATGTTCAGATCTTGCTGTTGTAGAACCATTAAGCTCTGGTGGTGCCATACTGCTTTTTATGTTGTTGAATGTATTCTTACACTGCCATCTACCCATCTAGGTTTGGAATAGTTATAGGTACAGGTGTTGAGTCTTGTGATGTCTTTTTGGATGGGTATTTTGTTCCTTTATTGTCTATGTTCTTTATTGTCTTTTGGTCTAAATGGCCAAGGGTTCTGGTGATTGGCTGGTTGTCAGGTTGAGTAGGGTTTTCTCAGCTGAGATTTATGGGGATTCTGGTGCCTAGACCTATCCTATTGTCCAGTTCTTCTGGCTGGTGGAGGCCTTATTTGTGCCTATGGGGTCTGTTATTCTAATTGGCGTAAGTTGTGCTTGTGTCTATGGAGTCTGTTATTCCAACTGGTGTGGGTGGTGCTTGTGCCTCTAGGGGCTGATGATGTTGCAGGGGATGGTTGGTGGGACAGGTTCAGTGGGTTTGGACAGTGGAGTGAGTTTTGGAGGTTACAGAGTCCAATAGGTGTTGGCAGAGGAGGAGAGACGTGCTTGTAGGACTCCTATCTGTTGACTGGATGCTGGGGCTGCAGATGGAAATACTTCTTTGATAAAATATTTAAAAAGCCAGGAAGGTGAAAAAAAAGTATTCTTCTGAGACATGGCTTTTAAGAGCAGATTGTTGCAGCCAGGTGGTGGTGGCACATGCCTTGGATCCTAGCAGTTGGGAGTCAAAGGCAGGTGTATTTCTGAGTTTGAGGCCAACCTGGTCTACAGAGTCAGATCCAAGAGAGTTATGCCTACACAGAGAAACCCTGTCTCAAACAAACAAAAATGCAAACAAACCAAAAAGTGTAGATTGTTGATTCTTGAATTACTTGTAGGCCTTTCTTTGGTCAAATATGATGCCAAGATGAAAGTGACAGGTATTTGAATAACTGGTATAATTTTGGAAAATTGCCTTCATGAAAAAAGGGGAGAAATCATTGCTAACAAATGAGAACAATTCACTTATTTTTAAGAGGCTAGCCACTGGAAATTTGAACATGCTCAATTTGGATGGGGTACAAAGATTGAGAGAGGGTGGACCTGGACAGCATAGGAAGTGAATGTGATCAGGATGCATTGTATGAAATTCTCAAATAATCAATAAAAATATTCTTTTGGGAAAAAAGAGCAACTTGGTAACTATTGTTTTATTATATTGGACATGTTTTGTAGTGCTAAGGATTGAATCCAGTCCTTCCATATGGTAGGTAAGCATTCTGCAACTGATCCATGACCCTGTCCTTGATCTTGAACTAAATTTTATTAGTGTATATTCTTTATATATTATGTATATCATAATAATTTTTCTTAATTTTATAATGCATAATTGAATTTTTATGAACATTAATAATATGAACTCTTTCTCTGACTTGGAGAAAAAGCTGCTTGTATGGATTATGTCACATTACTGGTGGCTATTATTATTATTCCTGACCTGAAATATCTTAACAATGGTCATAACCACATCAGTATTGGAAAACAAAATGAAACTACCCCTTGAAAGTGACCCTTTTTTCCTTAATGGCCCCAACCTTGAAGTTGTCTTGAGAAGACATCATATACCTGTATTTCCAGCTCCTAGCTGGTGGCCCTGGAAGCAGTTTTGGAGGCACAACAATGTTCAGAATAGACACACAATTTACAGTGTAAGGAGAATAACTTTAAAAACATCAGAAAGAATGTGCTGCTCACCGAGGTGTAGAAGCTATAAATTCAACCAACGAATGTTTTGATTACAAGATTAATGATGCAAAACACCTAACGTTAAACACAGGACAATTGGAGTAGAAAAAAGAAACCAAGACAGTTTTACAACAGCATCTCATTCTGTACTTGAAATCTAGGTAAAAAGGAACCAGGGAGAAGGTGACAAATGTGAGTTCAGGTGGCTGTAAGGTGTTAGCATCATGTGATGTGATTTGAAAAAAAAACTCAGAGCACAACTACAAAGTATAATAATATAATGGATGAAAGAAAATGTTCAAAAGGAAGAAAACAATGTCCATTAGAGAAGTAAGAGATACTTGGCAACTTAACATCTTATAATAATTTTCTAAAGTCAAATACCTACTACAATGGAACTTCATATATTCAATTTTTAGATAAGTCATTATTCCACATATGTAGTATTGTTTAAAATGCTTGTAAACAGTATTTTGGTGCTGGAGATGCAAATTGTAAGTAGAGTTTTATCCTGAGTACATATACACACACACACACAATGGTAAAATCACCATACCAACATGAATGAATAATGAATAGCACTTCTAGCTATTAAGAAATAATGAACAAGTCAAAGATTATTGAAATCATTATTATGAAAAATAAAATGATAACATAGATTCCAAGGAAAATATGAGTGACTGAATTTGTTTATTTTATTATTACTTTTTCAATGATATGTGTGTATGTGTCTGTTGGGGGCTGTGTGGAGGTGTTGTGAAGGCCAGAGGCATCAGATTCCACAGGGAGCTGAAGATACGTGTGGCTGTGAGCTTCCTAATATGAATTCTGGGAACTCAACACGTGGAAGAATAGTACATGCTCTTAACCACTGATCCACCTGTGTGAAATACCTCAGACTGAATTTATTTCTATTTATGCAAATTGTGTATCTACTTGTCTGTATATGCACCATGTGTGTGCAGTGTCAAAGAATGCCAGAAGAGGGGGTCAGAGCCCCTTGAGCTGGAGTTACAGGTAGTTTTGAGTCACTTGATGTAGGTACCAGGTACCAGGCTCTGTAAGAACAGTAAGTGCTCTTAATCACTGAACTATCTCTCCAGGCCCCTGGGATTGAACTTTAAATAGTGAAATAATTTTCTAAGTGAGATATAAAACTGGCTAGTAGACATTTAAAACTACACATTTGCAATGTTATCTTTGGCAATTAACATCTAACTTACAAAATCTTGACCCAGATCGATAAGAAATAATATGTATATTCTCTTGGCTGCGATTTTTAGATTTTATATGGATATGTAAAAGTCACAGTTGTATATATGGCATGAGTAGAAGCAAAACTATTTAGAGGGACAAGGGACAACTAGGAGGGAAAGGAGAAGAAAATGGGGGTTTAAGGGGATTATACACAATACAAATATATAAACATGCAAAAATTTAAAAATAAATGGATAAATAAATAATTAAAAATAAGTAACAGTAAAACTTCCAAAGAAACCACAAATAATAAGCACTAATTCCAATTGTATTTTTTCTAGGACATCAGATGAGTCTTAAGAAGGTTGTTTCGTAGACAATGTTCTAAAACAAGAGTCAGAAGACAGGGTCAGATATATAGTACATTTCCATTACTGAATACTAGGATTTTACACATGAATCTATCCTTGACCTGGCACCATTTGTTGTAATACCATTCTTTCTCCATTGAATTTGCTTGATCCTCTTGTCAAAATCAATTGTAAGTATTTATTGATTCATGGCTTAGAATGGACAAGATGGATTTTGTTGCCAAAGCATTGGTTTTGATTCCCAGTACAGCAAAAGGGTAATAAAATAAACTTCTTATTGAATATAAAAAAATGTCATTTCTTTTGAACTTGAAATTTGATTAAACTAACTTCATTGTTTTGGGACCTCTGATGAGGCTCTTCACTTAAAGAAGCTTTGCCACACTGGGATCAAAACTTAGAGCTTTGGGTATTCTAGGAAAGTACATTGTTATGACCTGTACAGCCCCAGCTCTTATTTTTATTACTTTTTGTTGTTGTTGTTATGGTTTTGTTTATTGAGACAGGGTTTTTCTCTGTGTACCTTTGGTTATCCTGGAACTTGTTCTGTAGACCAGGCTGGCCTCAGACTCACAGAGACCTCCCCTGCTTCTGCCTCCCAAGTGTTGGGATTTTAGATGTGCATCACCACACCTGGCATGTTTTGTTACTTGTAACTTACTATTTCTCCTCAACAATTACAATTGTAATATATACAATTAATTTTTCTCAAAAGAGACAAAATCTGCCTCCATAAAGTAGGTCAGGCTTCACTAGCCAATTTACAGATGAGATATTTCCTTATGGTGGATCTTAATATTCATACACTTACTTTGCCTGTTGAATAATTCCATGATAGCCCTCATTGAAACTGATTACAGTCCAAGTGTTACTGTTAATCTATGCTCTCTCTGTCATCAATGGGCTGACAGCTACTTGAGCAGTCTAAGATTTATAACAGGATCAGGATAAAATCCTGTGTCTATCAAAACTGTGCACAGATGAAGGTATTCCTTTCCTAGATTATGTCATAGGTGCACTTTATTGTTTCACCCAGAAGGAATCTTTAAAAAGCCATCTTGGAGCTTTTACAATAATAACAGAAGAATCACTGAAAACCATGATGCCAGCTAGGGCTAGGCATGGTGGCCCATGTCTTTAATCCCATCACTCTGGAGGCAGAGGTAGGTGGATCTCTGAGTTTAAAGCCATCATGGTATACACAGGTGTTCTAGGCCATCCAGGGCTACACAGTGAGACCTTGTCTCAGAAAATAAAATACCGTGATGCTGAACTAAAATAAATTGTTCCTTTGTTGCTATGTTGCTATGGCTTTCTAATTTAACTAACAAGTATATAGAATTTCAGCAGTTCCAAAACATTAAGAGATATTAAAAAATAAAATGAATTCTCAAGGATTATTTTGTTGCAATAAATAATCTGTTTAAAAATATTATCTTTAAGCTGTGAGGAATTATGTTTAACATTGATAAGCCTTCCCATATTATTTAGATGAAAGTTCCAATGTAAATATTTTCCAATCCTCCATGATTGTGGCGAAAAGAAAGATGTAATATTCATGCACAAAAATTAAGGAGTCAAAGAAATGTGAGTCTCTACCCTGATAACCCCAAGTAGTTCTGCCAGGTTTGATAATTTTCTCATTTAGTTCTTAGAGGCAAGGCATTTTTTAAAGGCTCAAGCATGAATACACATAAAAATGAGAAGTAACTGTTAAATTACTGGTTTAAACAGTTCTTTCCAAGTCTAACTTTGAAGAACATTCTATTCATTCAAACAGCTGAAGCATTCAAACCTTGTGTAGGTGACTGAGATATAAAGGTCAATGAAATAAGAGTCCCTGTCCTCAAAAGTCATCCATATTTGTTATAAAGACAAAATTAACAACAAATCCTAACATGGCATGGTAATTACAAAGAAGAGTAGGATGATGGAGGGGAGTAGAGACCCTCTCAGTATTAACTGGAGACGATCTCTTTTGCCTCACTGACATGGACTGTATGTGATCTCAGTTTCCCCTGAGGTCTTCACATCCTGAGATTCGAGGCAATACTGGCAATTCCCAGGAAACCAGCATCGAGTTTCCATTCTTTGCTATCAAAACATGGCCTCTTTATTTGTTGATTGAGACGGGGTCTCACTAGGTAGCTCTGGATGTTCTGGAACTCACTCTGTAGACCAAGCAGGCCTTAAACTCACAGAGATCTGCCTGTCTCTGACTCTCAGTGCTGAGATTCATGGTATACACCATCGTGCCTAAATAAAATGAGAACAATTTTTGCTCTTCTGATAAGGCTATTGTCATTTGCTCTTAAAGAGAGCAACACAAAGCTGATTTGCTCTCCCCAAGGACAAACCTTAGGTGTTCACCTGCACAGAGGCCATATACAGTTCTCCCATGGTGTCTGCTCCTATTGTCTATTCCATGGTTATGTATAAGATTTAAGGATGGTAGGAAAGCATATAGGAGAAGTGAAAAATTCCTGTTAGAATTATAGAGTTTCTTAGAGTCAATGATCTGTGAGGAGGTGGGAACAGAAAATGGAAATACTCCATTTAGAGGTGCATCAGATTTAGGAGCCTGGAAATGAGTTAGGATAGTATGTTGGGAAAGTGACACTGGCTCAGATTGGTTGAATGAACCTAGAAAGAGGAAAACCAGGAAAGATGAGGCCTTGGGTATGAATAGCATCATTGTAGATACCAGGGTGGGAAGTAAAGTAACACTTGGAAGATTTTACGAAAAGGATAGCCTTGATCAAAATCATACTTTTGGACCTTATGTACTGGAAGAACAAATATCTTGAAAATTGCTATTTTATGAAAACAATCTTCAGGTTCAATGCACTTTCCATAAAAATTCCAGTACCATTCTTCACACAGAAACAGTAAAAACAATCTCAAACTTCATTTGGAAGCATAAAGTCCTTGGATAACCAAAGCAATCCTAAGCAAATAAATAAGGCTAGATGTATCTCCATACTTGATTTCAAGTTTTAAAACAGAGCCATAGTAACAGAACAACATGGTACAGGCACAAAACCACAATGGGAGAGAGCAGAATAGCTACATATAAACCCCTACAGATACTGCTAGCCTGATTTCTGGTAAAAAAAAAAAATACACATTGAGCAAAGAGTTTCTTCAACAAGTAGTGCTAGGAAAATGGGAAATCCACTTGTAAAGGAGTGAAATTGATTGTTATCTCTCACCCTGTACAAATATCAATTCTATATAGATCAAGGACATCAATGTTAGCTCTGAAACTCTGAAAGCACCACAGTATAAAGAGGTGTGTGCCCTTAAAATGCAGATATTCATATGGACTTTGTTAGTCTCTAAAGCCATGCTCTCCTCTGAGCTCTGACATCAAGCTCCATTTAAAAAAGGATTCCTTCCTGCCTCCAAATGTCTCTCTCTTGCCTTTGTTTCTCTTGGGTACATTCCCCCCTTTCTTCTTTCTCTCCCCTCTCCCATTTGCTACGGACATAACCTTCTGTGTTGTCATAGCCTTGTCTGTTAATCATAACCATATCCTTCTAACAATAAAGTCCTTTTACATAGAAACAGCTCTTAAGTGTCTCTGCTACCTGCCACTGCCTCTGTCATGTTCCCCATGAGGCCCCTGCATCCATAGAAATTCACCACCAGATAACCAGGTAATTCGTGTTCATGCCATACCAAATCTGCACAAAATCCTAACACTTTCTGAGTAAGTTGTTTAGGAAACAAGGTCAATGACTGGCAAGTGGGTCCTCATGAAATTTAAAAAGTTTCTGTAATGCAAAGGAAATTGTGTCTATGTGAAGAAACAGTTTATAGAACTTTCTCACTCATGAGGACTCATATAAAGTTAATGGTTACTGAGAGGGGTAAAAAACAATCTTCATAATGCAAACCATGATCTTTAAATAATTTCTTACCCATCCATTATCCAATAAACAACCACAATGAAACTCATGAGACATATTAGGGGGTACACTAGTTGGAAGAAAGAAGGGGATCAGTACAAATAAGAAGGGGAAAAGCAAAGAGGCAAATATTGTAGTGGGATTATGTTGGTATGTTATAAATATTTGTCCTGCCTCCTGGTTTAATAAAAAGCTTATTGGCTAGAGGCAGACAAGAAGTATAGGAGAGGCTACCAGACTAAGAAAACTCGGGGACTAGGAAGAACAGAGCAGAGATGCCAGGAGACACACAGAGGAAAGAAGTTGAAATGCTGCTGAGAAAAGGTACTGAGCTGCATGGCTGAACAAGATAAGAATCATTGGTTGAGTTAAAATGAAGGAGTTAGAAAGTTATATGCCTGGGCCCTAGTTCCTTCGGGACTGTGGGACTGCAGGTCTAAATCTCAAGGCTAGGCCAGAACATCCAGGCCAGAAGCCTCATACTACATATGATTGTTAAAATATATTCTATACCTGTATGAAAATGTTATAATCAAAGTCACTCTCATTTTGAAGTAACATGTTCTAATAAAAACCCTAAAAACCAAACTTTTAATAAGCCCTTCTGATTCTAATACAGAGAAAAAATGAGGAAGACTACATAGGGGTTCTGAGTCTTTACTGTATTAGTACTTTTCATGGTATACTAGAAAAGAAGCAACTTTAGAGGAAGGATATGATCTAGCATATTGGGAAAGCCAGGAGCAGAAGTATCATAGACCACCAAATATTACAGACTATTGTCATTGCTCTTTGTTACCCTTCCAAACTTGTCAGTAAGACTCTGTTGCTGAAGACAACACATTCTTGAGTCACAGAACATGGAGACATTAAGCTGATGTTGGTTTGCAAGCTTCATCTCTATAGGCTAGATATCATATTGCTAGAAGGTGCTATGCATTCTACCAGAAAAAAAAGTAACCACCAGCTGTGAACCCCGGGAAGTACAATAATTACCTACCTGGGAAGACATGCTGATTGATGTAACTATGGTGTGGATGTCATGGAAGTAACTAACCATTTTCTAGTTGTATTTAAGGCTCACTCCACAAAATAGGACCCATACCTGGTACCATTACTGGGGCCAAGAACCTGGGACTAGACAGGTGGAGGGTTCTAGGCCACAACTTATTATTATTCTGCTAAATGAACATAATATTGAACCATTTTCTATTAACTTCTGTCACAATAATAATCTGTCATAGCTTAACAGAAAAGCTTCTTTTTGCTGTACACGGAAATTCACACGGAAGCCTACAACTAGTAAAGGTGCCGAGAATGAGTGATTGTAGAGCATTCGGCTCTAAATGAGACATCTGGACCACACCCCCTCCTTCTAAAGTCTCAGTGACCATTTCGGAAGAGAACGTGGAAAGACTTTAAAAGTCAGAAGCAGTGAAAAGGAAACATTGTTTTCCAAACACATTAGAGCAGTTACACACATAAACTCACAGCAGGTGAAACAGCATGTACATTACCTGCAACAAGCTCAAGGCAAACGAAATCCCAGCATGGAGGTGGAAAGTAGACATGAAGTCATATCCTTAGCTGAGGAACTATTGGCAATTGATAGCTGCTGGGAGTGGTGGAGTAAGTGAGTGAGTGAGTGAGTGAATTAGTTAGTTAGTTTTTTTTAGAGTACAGCCCCTGGTGGATCTAATGAGCTCCAGTGACACAAAAACTAAGAGTATATAGGCAGCACTAATGGGACCCCATGGGTTAAAATAAAATAAGGACACAGTGTTGGTTGTGTGTAGAAAGAAGGGTGGATCTGGGAGGAAATAGGATGAAAATGTTCAAAACATGATGCATGAAATTCTCAAAAAATTAATAAAAATAAACTCCCAACAAAACCAAATAACCAAACTAAAAAAATGAAGAAGAGAACCAAGAAGTATTCTCTAAAGATAAAATAAATGCCTGAGAAATATTTTATTTTTAATGTTCAACATCCTTAGCTACCAGGGAAATGTTTTCGGATTTTATTTTATCCAAGTCACAATGGCTAAGATTTTTTTTTTAAGTAATAAATACTGGTATGATTGTGGGAAAGGGGGACACATATTTCCTCTTAGCTGAAATGTGAAGTAGATCTATCTCAGGACCTAGGCATAGAATTCTTGGGTATAAATCCAAGGACTTTTTTCTATTATAGAAAACACTTCTTATCCTTAGTCATTGATGCTTTCTATACACAATAGCCAGGTCATAAAAACAGCCAGAAAAAATGATAAATTGATCAACCAATAAATCGATAATGAAAATGTGGTGCATTTACACAATGAAATATCATTCATCTATTAAGAAATAAGAAATTTGAAGGTAAATGCAAGCAGATGAAAACAATCATTCTTAATGCGGTAACAAAGTTCCACAAATAGAAATACTGTATGTATTCTTTCATTTGTGGATGTTAACCTTGAATCTATAGATGTACTTGTATCACTTGGAATACCCACAGAGGTCATAAAATGATCTCATTATTTTTTAACATTATCTCTTAACTCCTACTTTGTGGAATGAGAGTATTTTCATATATGTTTGTTCTTGGTCCAACTCTTTTACCTATTTGCTGAAAAGTGTTATACCCAAAGCTGGACCCCTAGAGAGAGCACTAGAAACAGGGATGTCCAAAATACAACAGCAAGGTTTATTGGCAGTGCAATACAAGCCAGACAGGGAGCTCACTCCAAGCCTCTGTTGTAGCAGAGCAAGGAGGAGCTGCTTACCCTTGGTTACAGCAAGGTTTTATAGGCAAAAACTACAACATAGTCGGTTGCTTGAGGACAACATGGTGCTGGCATGCTACTGATTGGCTCGTGAAAAGGGACTTTCTGCCCCAGTGTATCTTTGGACCCCACCTGGGTGGACTCCACCTGGACCCTACCTGGGATGACTGGTTTTTCCCAGAACTGGGCAAGTAAGAATCTCTTCTTCACCCAGAACTGGGCAGATTTCATTTTGGCTAATGCTTGGCTTATTGTTCTCCCAGAACTGGGCAGGCCCCCTGCTAGGTCTATTCTCCCAGAACTGGTCAGGCATAAGACATGTTCTTTTCCCAGAACTGGCCAGGTATGTCTATTTTTCTCCCAGAACTGGGCAGGAATGCAAACTAGACTTTATTTGACCTTTTTCATAAAATAGTTACTAGAATGCAGAATGATGTTTATTGACCTAAGTTCATTCTCTTCAAAAATTAGTAACTGTTTTAGTTAGAGTTTATATTGCTGCAATAAAACACTATGACCAAAAAGTAAGTTGGGGAAGAAAGGATTTGTTTGGCTTAAACTTCATCATTGTTGGAACTCAATAGATAGACCAGGCTGAGCTCACGGAGACTTTTTTCTGCCTTCCAAGTTATTTGATTAAAGATGTGTACCACCTTGCCTGACCAACTTTTCTATTCTTTGTCTAAGTTAATTCTTACCTTCAGAGAACAAGGCCCAAAAGCATGCTTGCAACCTCAGCCACTTGAAGACTGAGACAAAAGAATCAAAATTACGGTATAGTCTTGTCCATCCGAAATGGGTATGTTATCAGGTACCTTAAAGCAAAATATGAACATGACTACTTTGACTTGTCCAATAATCAAATCTTTACTAGGTAGATGATTATTTCATTTTAACATTCAATGAGACATGTCAGCAGAATTTATACTTTAGAATTTTGTGCCTCTGTTTCAGAAACTGGCAAAATATTGTTAGAATTAATATTTTCAGAAAGCTGGAGACTAATCAAAGATATTCAGCAGTATGAGAAATATTTATTCAAGCAAAGCAGCTGAATCTGAGTAAGAACAGCAAGCTTTGTGGTATTTTCCTCCAGTTCCATTTTACACCCTCCAGCTCATGCTATCCTTGAAAATAGCCCATATTTTGGGTACCAGAGGGATTGCATACACAAGGAATTGTCCTTATTTGATCTGTCTGGTGGCTGTCTGGAAGACCCACTGAAAAAGCTTGTCTTTATTTTGCTGCTTGGATTTAACCCAGTGCTAAAATTCCTGAGAGAAATTTGTCCAAAGCATTTGTGCTTCAGTCACTGCTGCTCGAGGCAATAGGCAGGAGTTCAAAAAGACAATAGACTAATCGAGAATCTGGAAGGAAAGGCTTAGAAAGAAGATGGATGTAAGGGTTTAGTTGTCTCCAAAAACCATTTTGGATCTAGAGGAGCAGGAAGATAGACTAAGGGCTGTGCATAATCTCAGTACCCAAGTTCTAGGCCCTTACTTAACCTGTAGTTGGCCTTGAGGCTGTACAAAAAGCAGAATTGAAACTATAGCAGACACTGAAAAGACCCTATGAAAATACTAGGGTTTTTATTGTTGTTGTTGTTCCAAACATTGAATTAAATTTCTGTTCATTTATTAATTGGGCCACTAAGTTAATGGAATGGAAGTTTTGGTTGCCATACATGACAACAAATATAGATACTGCAGAATTAGTTGAGAATAAACAGTACTAAAAACAAATAAGGAACAGAAGCAACAATTCTACACATGAATATTTAATATGTCTAGTTTTGCCAAAAATGTATGAGGCATGAAAAGAAAAACAAAGTATCATCTATACCCATGAACAAGAACAACAAAATCAATAGAAATTTTCCTGGAGGAAGTGGTTAGGGTTACTGGAGAATGAGTTTATATCAACTATTTAAAAAATTCTCAAATATATAAAGGAAAAAATTCTAAAGAAACTATGAAAATAAGAAAAATAAGATCTCACTTGAGAGACTACCAGCAGGCATAAATGATTTAAAAATTAAGGAAACTGAATTTAAAAAAAAGTAATAACTAAAAATTAAAAATCAGTATGGAGTTTAACAAATTTAATGAGGTAAAAGTAACAATCAACACATTTGAAAAATAGATCAGGTGGCATCCAGAAGTCTCAGAAAAACATGGAACACTATTAAGCATACCAAGATATTACACAGTAGAAGGCTCAGAAACAGAAGGGTGAAGGGATAAGAAAAACACATTTGAAAAAAATAATGACAAATTTTCCCAAATATAGTGAAAAACTTAAACTGTATACTCAAGGAGCTCCCTAAAACCCAGTCAGAATAAACTCAAGAGATCAGCTCCTATACTCATTATAAACAAACGCTCTCAAGTGGAAAACAAAAAGTATTTAGAAGTCGCTAAGAGAATGCATCACAAAGAAATAATCTTCAGTATAATGAACAGTTGATTTGCATAAGAAAGTACAAGGCTATAGTCAACAGTGAAAAACCAGCAATTATCACACAAGCATTTGATATACAATAAAATTATTACTCAATATTACACTAATGAAAGCATCACATTGTATCTCATAAAGATATCACAAAAATAGTCAATTCATTTAAATATTTTAAGTGAAAAAATTAGGAAGTCACCAGTAGGAATCCTTTGGGATGGAATAAAAGGGCACCAGATGGCGGCTCAAATCATACAATAAAAAAGGAACACCAGGAAAGATAATTATGTGGGTGAATAGTAAAAAACTGTAGCTTTATATTTATTTTTAAAATATGAATTAAAATATAGCTTCACAAAGCAACAATTATAACTCTAGAGCAATAGACTTAAACTATATATATATGTATATGTATGTAATTCCTGATAATAATGACAATAAAGGGAAAAACAGCTGTATAGAAACAAAATTTATATGATATTGAAAATAAAGTTAGTAATATGAGCTATTTTGTATAAATTAAGACTCCAACTGTAATCCATAAATCACCTATTGGGAAAATGACTGAAGGTGTATACATCAAAATTAAAAACAATGGAGAAGAATATGGTAGTGCATGCCTTTAATCTCAGCACTCAGGAGGCAGACAGAGGTGTACCTCTGTGAATTTGAGGCCAATCTGGTCTACATAGGAAGTTTCAGGCCAGCCAGAGCTACATAGTGAGACCTTGTCTAATAATAATAATAATAATAATAATAATAATTAAAATAAATCAGTGGGCCAGGCAGTGGTGACACGTCTTTAATTCCAGCACTCAGAAGGCAGGCACAGGCAGATCTATGTGATTTTGAAGCCAGCCGGTCTGTAGAGATAGTTCTAGGACAGCCAGAAAAACACAGAGAAACCTTGTCTTGAAAAACCAAATGAATAAAAAAATGGAATTAGAGCTATCTAAGCAAAAGAATTTAAATTTGGATTCTCACTTCACAAGCTATATAAAATTAAATTAAAATGTGTCAGATTTATAGGTCAGATCTAAAGCTATAGTCTACTGAAAGAAAAATTATCACTGGGCCTTTATGGTATATTAGGTAGTAGACTGATATAAATATTTGTGGCCTTCTATTAGTAAACTGTTTACTAATAGCAAAAGCAACCGACATGAGGAAAAACTAGGTCAATCAGATTTAATTCAAATTTTGTGTGTGTGTGTGTGTGTGTGTGTGTGTGTGTGTGTGTCCCCGTCCTTCTACAGACACTATTAAAAAACTAAAAGTGGGCCAGGAGTGGCAGTACATGCCTTCAATCTCAGCACTTGGGAGAACAAGGCAGGTGAATCCTTTATAAGTTCGAGGCCAGTCTGATCTATTTAAAGAGCTCCAGGCCAGCCAAGACTGCATAGGGAGACCCCGCCTCAAATAAACAAAAAGAAAATAAGAGCTACACTCATGTAATAGGAGAAAATACATATTTTATACCTGGCAAGGTATGGTATTCAAAATGTAACTAACTTTTTTTTAACCTTTTTATTTATTTATTTGCCTTGGTGTTTGCCTGGAAATGGAATTACAGACAGTTGTGAGCAGCCATGTGGGTGCTGGGAATCGAACCCCTGTCCTCCGAGAAAGTCATCAGTGCTCTCAACTTTTAAACCCCCATAACTGACTTTTAAAACTAAAAATGGAAATAATAAAATTTAATCAACCAAATATGGCTGAATACTTGAATAGATGCTTTTCTTTTATAACGTTTACTAAGTCTTTAAAAGTTCTCACAATATATTTTGATTATGTATAGTCACTCCCTCACTCCTAGCCCTAACTCCTCACAGATCCACCTCCTCACTTCTCAACCCCCTTCCTAACTTTGTGTCTTTTCTTTTTTTAAATAACCTACCAAATCCAGCTTGTACTGCTCATACACTTATGGTGTGGGGGTCATCCACAGGAGCGTGGAAGACTTAACAAAGAATATCCTTAAAGGAAACTGCCTTTCCCTTTCTCTGAAATAACCACCTGGCAGTAGATTTGTCAGTGTTTCAATATGGAAAGCGAAACCGCTCAAACCAGAAACAGCTTCAGGCTCTTTACAGCCACCAGCCATTTCTGACCCTGTGAGTACATGGCAACCCCAGCAACACAGCTGGGTGGCATTTACCTAAACTACCCACAACCCACAGAACTGAGTCAAAGAAAAAACTGCACACACAAGCAAAGCTAATAGTCCACAAGAGAATAATGAACCAGTCAAAACCCACACAGCCCACACCAGGACCAGGAGACAAAGCTGCAGATAAGGCCATGGAGATGAAATAGACGTTTTTCTAAAGGATGTACAAACATTGTAAAAATACGGCTGATGCCGTCTTTCATTAGAGAAATGCAAATCGAAATGAAAATGCCATGTTGCTTTACAGCTAGTGGGATAATTGAACCATAAAATAAAAGTCAAAGAATGACAAGTTTGGGTGTGGGCAAAGAGAAATTGAGAACCTTATCCATTCCTAGTAAGGATAAAAATAGTGCGGCCACTGTGTGAAACAGTTTGGCAATTCTCTTAAAATTAAATGAGGTTTCCTTTGTGACCCAACAAACCAAGAAAACTGAAAGCATGTGACCCAGAAAACCAAGAAAACTGAAAGCATGTGTTTGTACAAAAGCTTTCACATGGTCAGGCATGGTGGCTCATGCCTTTTATTCCCGCACTTGGGAGGCAGAGGTAGGCAGAGAATCTCTGTGAGTTTGATGCTAGCCTAGTCTACACAGTAAGTTCCATGACTGCCAGAGCTACATAGTAAGACTGTCTTAAAAGAACAAACAAACAAACAAAAAAACAAACACATAAATAAGCTTGTACATGGAGTTAATAGTGACATTATTACATATCTAAAACTTAGAGACAATCCAAATTCCTACCAAGCAAAAAAGAGATAAGCAACAGTGAATTGTACATCTACCCAATGGCACATGACTCAGCCACAAATGAGAAGGAAGCATTAATATATGCTACAACACAGGTGAATATTCAATATGTCACACTATACAAAAGGAGCCACATATATTATTTATATAAAATGACTATAGGGATAGAAAATAGGTCAGTGGTTTTCAGGGTGTGGGAGGGGGCTGGAAGTGATTACTAACAAGGAAAGGGCAGAAATGTTCTGGGTTTAGTGGTAACGATCATACAGCATGGAAAATGCACTAAAAACTAGATTGTATATTATTTGATTCTCCAATTAAAATTCTGTGCATGTACATACAAAGTTTAAGAAGACTCCAGTCTGTCTGTGCTCTTACCAAATTTAGCTTTAGAGATCTGATTAACTTCAGACTACCTACCAAAACTGATGTCATATGGCCATTGGGTCAGAAAGTTAACTATGACGTGGGTATGTAGAAGATAGGATACCAGGTGGCCCATAATAGCTGATTTGAACCACAGATAAGCTGATATAATTATCTGTAGTCACAGGGGAGGTCAAGGTGACAGGTGAGAAGTCACTGGACAGATGTGTGTGTCAAAGAAGTAAGAGAAAGGCCACCAGTTTTGTGCTCTGTTAAAGAAGAAGATCCATCTTGAATTTCTTAAAAACAGAAGACCCACATCAAATTCTCTTCATCTGTGGCCATAGTTGTACAGGATCATAAAATGGGATACCATGTACTGGTTATCCTTTGTCAACCCGACAAAGATTAGGGTTACCCTGGAAGATGAAACCTCGGTTGAAAATTTGCCTAAACCAGATTGTTCTGTAGGCATGTCTGTGGGACGTTTTCTTGATTAATGATGGATTTGGAAGGAACGCCTGCTATTGCCTTGTTCCTATTCAAGAAAGCAAACTGAGCAAGCCATAGGAACAAGGCAATAGCAGGCATTCCTTCATGGTTCCTGCCTCTGGTCCCGCTTGAGTTTCTTCCCTGACTTTCCTCAGTGATGGACTGTGAATGGGACATGTAAGCCAAATAAACTCTTTTCTTCCCAAGTAGCTTCTGCTCATGGTGTTTATCACAGCAATAGAAAGCAAATTAGTACACATTACCAGTTCTGGAAACTTGTTACACATTGGACCTTAGGGAGTATGCTTTAATTTTTGGTATATATGAGAAAATATTGTGAATATTTTTTCAGTATTCCAAGATTCAGTCTGAAAGAGGTCAAGAAGAACCAAAATTGGACAAGAGAAATGTCTATAAGCTTTTCCCCAAACCACTGCCATGGGTTCCTGCCTGCTGGCCTATTCAATCAGCATCTCATGAGCATTGCATCGGATGGCTAGTGTTTGTTGGAATTTGGACGGCAAAGGAAGACATTCCCTTTGGGAAACTGGCTGTGCTCCTTTCAGTAGTACTACACAGCTGCACTATGAACACAGCCAACTTCTATGGAAAGGTCAGTCCCTTTTGTGAGTAGAAAGCAAGCTAAGGCAGAGGCTTACAAAGGGGTGAGGCAAGTGATAGATCAAGAGCTCGTGAAGGAGGACCAGGCCCAGTGTGTACCGTAAACAAAGAGCAGGTTTGAATCTGAGCTAGTTACATGTAACTCAAAAACAACATGTCTAGTTTCTGTGCCTTAAGTTTACCTCCTGCCTGAAGATTTGGTTTGAATCCCAGGATCTCATGTATGTATGCCAAGAACTGACTACTTCCTGCCACTGCTGGTCTCAGGCTTGGATTTTAGGTTTCAAACAAATGATATTTGCATAGAGAATGTACTTCGCAATTCAAGCATTGAGTCTGTTGTTCATAACCTTAAGAAGACTGTAGCTCTCTGAAACTCTGTCTCTAATAACACGGCTAAAGCTAGTAAACAGAACTGAAAATGAATAGTGAACAGTTCCAGAAAGGAAATAATTGAACTTTAGTTCCCATTTACCTGAAGCCACAGCTTCAACTATGTCATGGATTGACCTCCCTTGGTGGCTTCCCCCATATTCCTACCAGAGAGCAACCCCTAAGTACAATGTCAGTGGTTCCCTCTCCATAAGAGATGACCGTATCCTTTAAGTCAGTATAAGTTTGAGGAGAAATTTTAGTGATGCAGCACCCATAGGTGCTCCATCCATTAAACTTGTAGAGAAATGACACACAGAAATGAAAATATAACTGCAATTAATGAGTTTATCATTCATGTACTTTTTAATTCATATTTTTAAATTGACAATCAAAGAAATGTCTTTCAGTATGCCATTTTTGGTCCTTAATTTGTTCTTGTTTATCCATCTCCACTCTACCCCTCATTAAAGAAAACTTAAGAAAGGAATTAGAAGGAAAATTTTACAAAATAATCCAAGCTATCCACATCAATGGGAAGAGAATCATACAGTTGCACAAATGTGTCATAAATGGTACCTGAACATGACATTTATGTCATATCATTGAAAAATGAAAGCCTACACTAGACTAATCAATTTTGAGGTGATTTGGTAATTAGTGCTCTCTAATCATCAACAAGGTTAAATTGCTTTCAATGGCTACTCAGAGAGCACCGGTGTCTTAGTTAGGGTTGTTTCTATTGCTGTAATATGCATTATGACCGTGGCAACTATTGTAAAGGAAAACCATTTAACTGGCGTGGCTTACATTTTCATTTTAGTGTGGTGCAACATGCTGGCGTGCAGGCAGACATGGCACCAGAGAAGGAGCTGAGAGTCCTATATCTTGCAGGCAACAGAAAGTGGTCTGGGTGTCACATTGAGGGAAACTTGAGCATAGAAGACCTTAAAGCCTGCCCCTATAGTGACATACTTCCTCCCACAAGGCCATAACCACTCCAACAAAACCACACTAATAGTGCCATGCTCTATGAGCTTATGGGGGTCAATTACATTCAGACTACCACAACTGCTATTTGTCTATCATGTGCCACCCTACACCACATGTTTTGTTGGAAAATACAATCTCACAATATAGAAAGCTCCATTGTTCCATAAGGAACCCCATGACAGCTCCCAGAAGTGAAAGTCAACTATATTTCCTATAATATCTGCCATAGTTCTGTAACTTTTCTGCCATACACACCAGATGCTATGGTATCATGAGATTCTCGGTGTGGAAAGCTTTTGAATACACTAAGAACAGTAAATAAAACCTCTTAGACTAACAAAGTTCAGTCATATGACTCTGGCACATTTATACTTGAGCAGTCAAGAAAAAAGTAAGGTTATAAGTAGATTAATTTTAAATAGTAAGGGTCCTGGGTGGCAATATGCCTGCTGTTTAAGTGTATGGGATAACTGGTGTAACAAAACTTGAGCAGAATCTCTTTGTCCTGACTACTCTGACCTTGAGCTCAACTTTCAATTTTCCCATCTGTAAAATGGATTTAGTTTTCTTTCTTGGAAATGGTCAATGTATCCTGTGATACCTTTGCCTTAACATTGATCTCACTATCCATTGAATTATTTATGTTCCTCAATAATTCAAGGACTAGTGGTTTTTGCACAGTGCCATCCTCAGCATTAGACAAAGTGCTTCCCATGTTGTAAAGGTTACATAAATATTTAGCACAATCTGGAAAAAGAAGGACATTTGGGGTGCTGGAGAGATGGTGTGAGGAGTAAGAGCACATCCTGCTCTCTTAGAAAACGCAGTTTGGGGTCTCAGTAAGCACACTGCATGGTTCATAGGCTCCTGTAACTCCAGCTCCAGGGGATCCATGCCCTCTCCTGGCTTCCATGAGCACCTGCTCCCCCATGCACAAATCCATATATGAACACACATAATTAAAAATTAAAAAAAATAAAATCTATTTAAAAAACACGGTTAGAGGAGTTGGGAGGGAGTGGTGAGTAATATAAAGATACATTGTATTAAATTTTCAAAGAACTAATAGAAAAGTAGGATATGAGGTAAAAGTGATGAAAATCTAATCTATATATTGACTAACATCTAGAACTCTTAAGTAAAGAAATGAAAAGGAAATTTACCCTCACACATTCAATGAAGGCAAGAGGGTGGGAGGATAAAGCGAATGAAACATGGAACATACCAGGGCCAGAAAATGCAGTAAGTGAAAATAACAGAAGCTCAAAGCAGACCAGTACACTTGTAAAACTGAAATGTATTTTAGTTCATCCAGTATAATAACATTATTGACAGGAATATGATATTTAAATTGAAGATTATTTTAATTGTGTAACATATAAAGTACAAAAATGACATGATATAAGCTATGAGGATAGATAAATAGCCTGGTCTATAAAATGTTTGCAACACAGGCATGAAGTTCTGAGTTCACTCCTGAGAACCAGTATTTTTAAAAAGCTGAGCATGCTGGTATACCATTGTAAACTCAGCAAAGCCATGACTTTGTGCATGCTATCAGTTTTCTCTTTATACTTCATATAATGCTTGAGGGATTTGTTATGATACATTTAGATCTAGTCTATTCATTTTAACTCTGGTGTAGCTAGATACTAAACAAATGATTGGTAATTGATAGCTGTTGGAAAACGGAGAGTTTGTTCTACAGATTCTTATTTGTAGTTGTGTTATTTCTCCGTATTTTTTTACTATTAAAATATGCTTCAGTAAACATCCTTAAGAGGAGTCTCCGTGGAGATTATATATGCTAGGGATTTTTCTCTAGGGTACATACTTAGAAGTGTAATTACTAAGCCACAGGGAGTGCTTACCCCTATAAGTGTAATTGTGAGTCTTAGGGAGTGCTTATCAGGTGTCTCCAAATGGCTCTCAAAGTGATTGAACCAATTTGCTCTTTCACTACAAGTGTGTGATTTTCTACTTCTCAACATTGTCTAAACACTTGATGTAATCAGACATTGATTTTTTTAAATATATATGATTGTAAAATGAGCGATCATTCTGATATGCATTTACCTGATTACTAGTGAAGTTGAGTATTTTTCATTGATTCTTGTCCAACTTGTTTTCTTCCTTTGTGAAGTACCAGTTACATCCTTGTCTCACTTTTCTATCACAATGGCTGCTTGCTGTATTCATTTGTTGTCATTCTTTATATAATCTGTGTATAAATCTAATCTATGCTTTTATAAATCTTTAGTCTGTCTATACATACTGCCTTTAATATTTATAGTTTATTTTTAATCATTCATGTGACTTGTGATTTACCTACCAGTACTCAGTTTCAATGAGCATTGATGTACAAGCATTTAAAAGCAATAAATGGGTACTAGTAAAGTGTGTGTGTGTTGCTGAATATTAAATCCAGGACCGCATACATGCTAAGTACATACTGTCACCACTAATTTAATCTATACTCTCATACTCAAGGAACATTTTTTCTAAGTTATTTATTTATGCATATGAGTGCTCCATTTGCATATAAGCCTGCACATCAGAAGAGGGCATCAGATCCTATTGTAAGTGATTGTGAGCCACCATGTGGGCACTGGAAATTGAACTCAGGACCTGTAGTAAAACAGCCAGTGCTTTTAACTGCTAAGGCATCTCTCCAGACACCCAAGCAACATTTTTATCTTCTCATTCCTGAGTCTTGGTACATAGAATAAATTCAAAGTCAGCATGGGATTTTCTTCAATGGCACAGAACAGGGTCTCTCAAAATAAACCTATACATATACAGTGAATAGATTTTTGAGAACAGTGACAAGAATATACAACATGTGATGCTGGAACAACTGAAAATCCACATGCAGAAGGAAAGTAGACCTAACTCTTACATGAAAAACAATTCAAAATGAACTAAAGACTTAATGATGGCCTGAAATTATGAATCAAGTAGACATGAAATGTGTGAGAATTTGGGGGAGGGAAGGACTCCAAAACCACAGGAAACAAAACCAAAAATCAATGCAGGGTTCTAGCAAACTAAAAAGCTTCTACAGAACAAAGGGGAGAAGTGAAAAGACAGATGCACGAAGGTAAAATATTTTCAAGCTATATTTCTGGTAAGAGACAACTATCCAGAGCACACAGGGAACTCAAAAAAAACAATCAATGGCAAAATAACAGGGTACTGATGCAGTATGAACTGCACTAACAAGGCCCGAGGAAAACAGGGCCCACAGACTCAACTAAGAGTGTTCACACAGGCTCATAGAGACTGAAATGGCAATCACAGAGCCTGCATGGGTGTGTGCTAGGCCCTATGCGTATACTTTATGGTTGTGTAGCTTGGTATTCCTGTGGGACTCCTAACAGTAGGAGTGTAAGGTGTCTCTGACTCTTTTGCCTTCTCTTGGGACCCTTTACCTCCTACTGGGTTGCCTCATCCAGCTTTGATGTAGAGATTTGTGCCTAGTGTTACCCGGTCTTGTTATGCCGTGTTTGATGGATATCTCTGGGAGACTTGCTCATTTGTGGAGGTAAATGGAAGAGGAGTAGATCTAGGGGGAGGAGCCGAGAGAAAGGAAACTCTGGTAAGGCTGTTTGATGTGTGAGAAGAATAAATTAAAAAAGAAAAAGGAGCAATAACCTAATTTTAGGATAAGCAATGGACCTGAGTAGACATTTCTCAGAAGACAGACAAGTTGCTGAAAGGAATATGAAAACAACAAAAAATCTCAATGCCTCTAATAATCAGGAAATGCAAGTTGGAAACAACCTAGATGCCCCTCAACTGAAGAATGGATTAACAAACTGTGCTGTATCTACACAATGGAGTACTAATCAGTAGTAAGAAAAAAGGTTTCCTAAAATTTGCAGGCAAATGGATGGATTTGGAGAATATCTTCCTGAGCGAGGTCTCACAAACCCAGAAAGATAAGCAAGGGAAGTACTCACTCATTAGTGGACTCTAAACAAACAAACAAGAAAAAAGCCAAGCATGCCCAAGCTGCAAACCACAACCACTCAACAGCTCGGGATCAGAAACACCTTGGACTGACCCCTTGGATCCCACTCCCCCTAGAGGAACACCTGACTCAGTCTTGAGGTTGTGGGGAGAAAACTGGATCTGCCAGGAGTAGAGACTGAACTAAGCAATATTGGGACAGCAGGACCTTGGGACCGCCTGCCGCCTGCCCAGGGAGGGGATGGGGAGTTGTGGAGAAGAAAGAATGACCTGATGTGGTGGGAGGGGGAAGGGACCTTGAATAAGGATATACAAGCATAGAAAGTGTGACTTCTTTGTTCATAATAATAAAAAAAATAAAATGAAAAAAAAGAAGATGCAGTACAATGTTCCTTCACCCCAGTAAGAACATCAATTAGCAAAATGACAAAAGATGACACATAACAAACATTCTTATGAGAATGTGTGACAAAGAGGAATCCTGACAGATTGTTGGTAGGAAGGTAAAATAGTAAGCATAGAGTTCCCATACAATCCAGCAATTCCATTTCTTAGTATGTACCTAAAAAAGCTAAAATAAGAATCTTTAGTGATATCTTGACTATAATATTCATTGCTGCATTATTTCCAATAGCTAAAATTATAGAATCAGTCCATGTTTTCACAGAAGAATGAGCAAACTTTTAAAAATGTGGTATGTTGGGGGCTGGAGAAATGGCTCAGAGGTTAAGAGGAGTGGCAGCTCTTCTAGAGGTTCTGAGTTCAATTCCCAGCTACCACATGGTGCCTCACAACCATCTGATGCACTCTTCTGCTGTACAGATATACATACAGGCAGAACACTGTATACATAATAATAATAATTTTGTAACGTAGTACATTATAGTATAATATATAATTCAACAACTAAAAATGAGAAAACCTACAATTGACTACAGTATGAATGAAACTTGTAGACATTATATTAAGTGAAATAACCTAGTTTTTAAAAAGGTAGTCATGTAG
This sequence comes from Sigmodon hispidus, assembly GCA_004025045.1. Classification (NCBI taxonomy): domain Eukaryota; kingdom Metazoa; phylum Chordata; class Mammalia; order Rodentia; family Cricetidae; genus Sigmodon; species Sigmodon hispidus. The sequence continues at coordinate 69,718 of PVIH01006268.1, read as the reverse complement.
TATGCTTAAATAAAGTACTTAGATTAGTCAAAATCACAGAAACAAAAAAGTAGATGGCAGTGGCTAGGCAGATGAAGGAATGGAAATATATTGTTTATTGTGTAAAGAATTTCTGCGTTGACATATGAAAAGACAACCACAACAGATGGTCGGTAATGCTGCACAACATTTGTTTATATTTTTAACATCACTGAACTGTATACAGAAAATGCTAGAAATTCAAAATTATGTCAGATATGTATCAGTACAACAAAAGCTGAGGAAAAGGTGTACAAATTCATATGGCTTCTATTGCTAGATAGGGTCTGGTTTTATACTCCTTCCCTTGAATATAGGCTTAGTTATTTGTTCATTTAAAGCAGCTTACCCTGAAATAGATTTCGGCTCTTCATTTAAGCTTATAGGAAAAGAGAATTCTTTATTCAGTGCTTTTAAAAAATGAACTTAACTGGCGGTAGAACTTCACACATCACTGGTCTTTAACACTTCTTTCATATGACACGTATAAATAGATCCATGACTTTTATTAGAGCTTTTAAACTTAAAAATTAAGCGAAATAAAAGTTTACAGACTGATATATTTCTACTACACTTATAGTAGCCTGCCAGGGCTGCCATAATACAATATCACAGATTGGATAAGAACTAAAATTGATTTCTCACAATTATGGAAGCTAGAAGTCCAAGTTCAAGGTGTTTTTACAATTCATTTCTGGTGAGGGCCCTCTTCCCAGCTTACATATGGCCACCTTCTTACTGTGTGCTCATATGACTTTTCTTCTGAGCATATATGAAGAATGAGGGTCAACATACCACATTCTTTTGTAATTAGGGACACAAATCCTGTGTTACTAAGGCTCCAATCTCAGACTGCTTCTAAACCTTTAACATCAACATAATTATAGGTCCTATTTCCAAACTCAGTAGTTACATTATGGCTGAGGGATTTAAATTAGTTCAAGAAAGGCAAAGTTGAGTCCATAACATAGAATTTCCTGAAACATAATGGGAGGGGAGATTGCTCTCATCTCTTCAGATTACCTCCTTAGCTTAGAAGCAATCAGATTGAAAAAAGTAATAGGAGTTTGAGAGTGTGTGTAGCTGCACAGGCTCTCTGGTCTCCCAGCTCTTGGGGTCTTTCCTAGTAAAACAAATTGAAATTATTTCTTCTTTCTAATCTCATAAATTCTGGCTTAAAAGCTTCCTCTCATTTCCCAGAGAACTTCTTACATAGGGGTAAATTTTTATCTGAAACCATAATATATAATCAAAAGACCAGCAAGGAAAAAAACTACCATTGACTTCATTTTGCACAAATTAAAATTATTTCTTCTTTCTAATCTCATAAATTCTGGCTTAAAAGCTTCCTCTCATTTCCCAGAGAACTTCTTACATAGGGGTAAATTTTTATCTGAAACCATAATATATAATCAAAAGACCAGTAAGGAAAAAAAATACCATTGACTTCATTTTGCCTTCTACTGCTGGGCATGGAGCCTGACCTTAACTGTGGTTTGTATTCCCAGTGAGACTTTGTTGGAGAAAACTAATTGGTCCTTTGCAAATGGATGACAATTGGGGTCAGCTTCTGGCTTAGGGATTGGAGATTATGTCCACTTCTCCATCTCAGTGCTGGGACCCCTTCTGGTTTGGATCTGTGCAAGCTCTATGGATGCTGTTACAGTCTATGAGTTTATGTATCTGTGAATCTTCTTGTATATAGAAGGCATTGTTTCCTTTGTATCTTCCATCCTCATTGGCTCTTACAATCTTTCTCTTCTGCAGGTTTCCCTGAGCCCTGAGGGGAGGAACTGTATGGAAGCATCCCATTCAGGAGTGAGTGTTCTAAGTCTCTCACTTTCCACGCATTGTACAGCTGTGGGTCTCTGTGTTTGTTCCTATCTACTTCAGAAAGAAGCTTCTCTAATGATGGCTGAGCAATGTACTGATCTATGAGTATAGCAGAATATCATTAATTTATTTTTATGTTCTTTAATTTATTTTTATGTTATTTTAGCAAAACAATAGTATGTGGTTTTTCCCTTGTCTATCTAGTCTTAGGTTCTTGACCACTCAAGCAATCCTAGGAGTAATTTTTAACTGAAAAGTTGAAAACAAAAATAAGTGTTTTCTCCAAAACACATAGCAGAGAGAAGGAAGATGTAAATTGTAGCTCATCCTGAGCTAGGCTGAACCCTAGTATGTTCCATGCCATGACAGATAGCTAGACCACCAAAAAGATGACTCCAGAAAGTACTTACACCAATATTTTCTACTTGTTGACATCTATAAGATAGATGGTAACTTGAATGCTCATACACATCTAGTTCATGTTTCTCAGGCTTTGTACCAGGTTTTTGGTGTTCTCTCTGTCTCTGTCTCTCTTTCCTAGTTTTGAATACAGATATTATCCTTGCATGTTAGGACAATTTCCACAGAAGGAACAAGTCGAAGGAACAGGTGTTTTTGGAATTGTATGTATTACTATCAATGTCGTGAGATCAGTCATTGTGATGTTTTGTATCTCGAAAAAACTGTACACTGGAAAAATTCTATCTTTAGAGCACATTGTTTTGAGGAATAATAACAATGCAGTCCATCATGGATTTCTTTAATATGGAGTGAGTCTTAATGTATCCTCAGTTCAGAATCAGCTGTTCCAGATAGCACAAGATCTTTTTTTTTGTATCATCTTTTGCCTGACCTCAGTCATAGCCTTCCAGAAATTCTTAGGTTTTTCTGTATGGCAATCTCTAGCACATTTGGAACTGAACAATATAATCCAACACAAATACTGATAACACCATTCATCACCTCTTTCTGAATAGCCAATTCAACTTCCAGTTTCTTATGAGGGGCTCAACCCAAACAAATACTGAAGCACAAGCTCTGCTTTACTGAGGGGAACTTTAATTTCATACACAAAGCAAAAAGTTTAATAAATTCTAAAGCACACTGTGACCAAAGTTCCTGTTGACTGAAAATATCTTCAACATTATTTGCCTAAAGAAATTGAGAGCTTTTTTCAGAATGCCTTTGCTGATACCTACTTGCTCCACATACACAGACCACACAAATATCAACAGCATTTAGACTAACTACTGAGCAACCACACTCACAGAATAAAATCATACCCTGAGCTGCAATCAATGAATTCTGTTGTGTTGTGGGATATTTGTACACTATGTGAAGATATATTGTTGTAATTGGCTTAATAAAAAGCTGAACAACCAGTAGCTGGGCAGGAGGCATAGGCTGGATTTCCAGAAAGAGAAAGGAAGAGGAGGAGGAAGTCTAGGGTGAAAGGATACCAGGAGACACAGAGAGGAAACAGGGGATGCTGACTAGGACTCCAATCAATAGTGGAAAGGGTGCCACAATGGGACTTCCCCTATAATCAAATCAATGACCACCCTACTTGTCATTATAAGACCTTCATCCAGGAATGGACAGAGGTAGAAGCAGAAATGCATAGCTAAGCACCAGGTCAAGCCCCTGGTCTAGTTGAAGAGAGAGAGAGAGAGGAGAGAGTATATGAGCAAAGGGATCAGGATCATGAGAAGGAGACCCACAGAGAATAGCTGACCAGAGCTATTGGGAGCTCATTAACTCTGAAATGACAGCTGAGGAACTTTCATGGAAAGGAACTAAACCCTCAGAATGTAGAAGACAGTCAAATGAGGTGGGCAGTTTTTAAAGCCTCTTGCAGTAGAATCAGAGTTTATTCCTGGTGCATGAACTGACATCTAGAAGCCCATCCCCTACAAAGGAACACCTAACCCAGCCTTGATACTGCCGGGGAGGGACTCAGACCTACCTCACCTAGATATGCCAGACAGAAATGACTCACCTTGGAATTTCTCGACTTCCCTGCAGAATGGATGTTGGGTGGGGGTTAGGAGAGGCTGAGGTAGAACTGGGAGGAGGGGAGGAAGGAGAGGGAGCAGCGGTGAGTACGGGGAAAAAAAAAACTTTAGAAAAAAGATTTAAAAGGTCAGAAGAAAAAAAGATGGAAGAGAGATAATGCCACATGATATAATGCAGATTAATAGAAATGGCTTAATTTAAGGTATAAGAGCTAATTAAGAACAAGCCTAAGCTATAGACTGAGCTTTTACAATTAAATAATAAGTTTCTGTGACATTATTTACTGGCTGGCAGTCCTGATGAGGAAGTACTGCTTGATACGTATTTTTCTGTATACGTTATACCTCCGATACAGGTCTAAATTCATTGTAATTCAGCAACAAAATCAACTCCTTCTTTCCTTTCATTTGCCACAGATGCCCAGTTATTAGTTTCCTTAATGTATTTGAAATGGCATATTTAGGGCTCTTATCTAATTGAGATGGTCTATCTTTTTTGAAGAAAGCTCCACTTCACTACTTTTTTTTTTCCTTTTTTGGCCTATGCATTATTGGTCATGGTTTCTATGTTATTCTTATGAATCATAAAGTTTTTGAAAAGTGAATGGTTTATTTTTTTTGTTGTTGAGATAGGATTTCCCTGTGAATTAACTCTGGGTGTGCTGGAACTCACTCTGTGGACCAGGCTGGCCTCAAACTCACAAAGATCCACCTACCTCTGACTTCTGAGTGCAGGGATTAAAGGCATGAGCCATCATTGCCTGGCTGAAAATTGAATGTTTTAAATAACATGTATTGTGACAACGTCTAAAAGGCTTAGTGAGTTTTGCTGTTTATTGTTAACTTACTGACTTTTCTGACCAAAATCTTTAAGTCTTTCTTCTTTGTAATGTATGGCCAATGAAATATCTGTTTCTTCAGTTTATTGGCCAGGTAGATTTTGGAGAACAATTTCCATAAATGTCTAAAACCAATTATGCTCCTAGCCTTTGCCTAGGGGTCCTGTGTGGAGGTTGAGACATGCATTGACACTCAAGGCAACTGCTAATTCTGTTTTAGGTCTTACTCCCTACTTATACAGAGTCTCAAGGTCTGCTATGGTTGAGAGGTTAGACCTCTCTCTGAATTTTCATGGGCAGATGTGTTATATATAAAGAGTATGCCTTCCAAGTGAGAAATAACTCAATACACTTAGAGATTAGTTGAGATTAATTTTAGAAAAGGTCTTTAATAATATCAAATGTTCTGCTTTGGCTAATGCTCAAAAAAGAGCTGACCTAGAATATATTTTCTAACTTATATGTACCTTAGGTATATGCATTCCACAAACACCATCATATTTAATTCTTTTTCAGGTCCTGGCCCCAGGTAACAATTTGAGCAATTTAGATAGGCCCCAACAAGTCTGACCACGAGGCAGGTGGGAGTCTTACACAGCAAAGATACTGTATGATGCCAGAATTCTTTTAGGTACTCCAGTATCATTCTTTTTTTTCCCCAAATATCCAGGGTTATCTTGTCCACCTGGCACAATTATAACATTCTCAAGAAGAGAACTGGGTCCTTTTTACTGCCTGATATAGGCATTTTATTTGATAGGGAGATGGGTCTAAAGACTGGTTGTGAGTCATAGATGTCTGCTTTCTCGAAGGAATGGGGCCTAAGGGTTATCAATTCTGGTGGGCTGTCATTTATTTCTTAGCATCCTGAAGTTTCCCTTATCTCTAACAGGCCTGGTTAGTGAGCTACTTACTTATCTTTGGGGGTATACTGGAGACAGTGCTCCTTCAGCTAAATTTCACTTGTGTGGCTTCATATCTCCTAAGAAAATCTTCTAGGAAATTCTGTTATATATCAGTTTTATTGCTTTGAGTTCCTTCTACTCCATATACAGAGCTCTGAGCAAGAACACAGGCCTACACATTCAAATGACCTTCCATATTCCAAGGATTTGTTGATACTTTAAAAAAAAATCTTTGAATATCTCATTCTCTGGCTTTTCATTTTAAGATTTGTGACAGCTTGTTTTTGTCCCAAGTGTTCTCACAGCCCCAGGCTGCTGCCATGGTAAGCAATTGCCACAGATTGTTTTTGACAATGCTTCTAGGGAGAAGGCCTTTCGTAGTGAATAAACTCAGGAGTCAAGTCAAATAAAGATGGGCCCTGGGGAAGTAATTTTCCAGGGAGTTTCCAGGGATGGTAATCATGGCAGTTAACTGAATATGGAACTTTCTAGAAACTGAAAACTCATCCCTGTTCCACTGGCTCTTAAGGTACTCATTTTCAAAGAGCTGTTGAGATGCTGAGTTTTTAAGCTTACCATGGGGCGGAGGAAGGAGGAGATGAGACTGATAACAAGCTAAAAGCACAACACTGTTCACTGTTCTTAACAAAATTCAACAATTGTGACAATGCACACTCTTTGGATTATTATAAGTCTTTGGTTAAATTCTAAAATTTTAAAAATGTGTACTTTGACCTCTTTTGATAGAATTCTCATTTCTTTTATGAGGAAAAGAATTTCCAGAACTCCCAACTCCGCTATTTTCACCTAGAGCACCAGTCAATCTTCAGCTAAGTGGCAAGACCTCAAATGGTATTGCAGACAGCACCATCTGAACTTTGCAGGCAGCATGAACTGAGCTAGGACTCCTGGCAATTATACCATTTAAATATTTGTCTGCAGGAAAACTTTAATTTACATGATATAGGTTTCTACTTGAAATTCTGTAATAATGAATATTGGTTTACAATTAAAATGTGTGATAACTGAAATGCTTCTTTTTATAAATAGGTTCATATAAAAATGGAGGAAGTATGGTAGAAATATGCATAGTATATGCAAACTTTTGCTACTTAATTCTTCTGAGTGAAATTTAAGATTGCAATTGTTCTCTAGTACTTTTACATATTTATATCTCATGCTGTGATGTCAGTATGATTAAAATACTAACACTGTGATTTTTTTAAAAATGACTTTTAGACCTTATAATAAAACAGATTTAACAAACAGGGCTAGCTGTTTAAATAATGATAACAGTATTTAACACTAAAGATGTTTGGAATAAAAGATGGGGGGATGTCAAGGCCAGCTTTTGCTACATAACAAGACCTTGTCTCCAAAAACAACAAAAGTATTGGGGGGAAGGAGGACAAAGAGCAATCTCCACGTGATCTCGGTGTATTAGTGTGTAAATAAAGAATCAGATGAAATCATAAATGCAAAATTACTGTGTGTTAATTGCAGTTAATAACACATCTATTTTAATTCATTTATATATATTAAATATCATTAATTTTAAATGGTAAGAATAGGTATTAAAAACCAGACGGTCATGGCACATGCCTTCAATCCTTGATCTCGGGAGGCAGAGGCAGGTAGATCTCTGAGTTTGAGGCCAGTGTAGTTTACAGAGTTACAGAGTTGAGTTCCAGAACAGTAAAACCCTGTCTTAAAAATTTTTACAAAAAGAAAGAAAAGAATAATTATTAGAATATTAATAGAATCTTAAAGTCAATAAAATATGTTACATGACAGAAAACCACACATAATGAGATTAAATTCAAAAGCCTTTTTGAAAGAAAAATGAAAGGCCAGGAGGTGGGGGCACATACACTCGGGAGGCAGAGACAGGTGCATCTCTGTGAGTTCGAGGCCAGCATGATCTACAGAATGAGTTTCAGGACAACCCAAGCTGTCATACAGAAAAACTCTACCGTCCCAGACAAAGAAAAAAAGAACAGAATACTATACTTCCTTATTTTATTTACTTTACAACTTTTCTAATCCTGTTACCTTCCTTATATATTATCATCTATATTTTTCCCCAGTCTAATTCCTTAGTGAGCAATTATTTTATTAAAAAATGGAAACATTCAGAAGACAACTCCCTAGCAAAATAATTATTTGTAATGCTATCACCTATGTGATGGCTGATCAGGACAAGAAAATTACACGTCAATAATCCTCACCTCCCAACCATTCTGTTCTTCTCATGAGATTACTTCTCTCACACAATTTCTTTTGTGAGTTTATCTTCTCCATAAGCATCTCTAAATAGTCTAATTTTAATTCACATAGATTCAAACTAACATACTTGTAATTTCTTGTGTATATTTTATTATGGCTACCTTCTTTCTCTCCATATTTTTGAGACATTTATCTGTGCTATTGTAGAAGCCTGTGTTTGGTTCATTTTTATTGCTGTACAGTACTCTATTATATAAATGTAGCACATTTTGCCTTTCTGAACTGTGATGGCCACTCCGAGTGTTTCTAGTGTTTGATAGTTAGAAGGCAGTGCTGTCATGGATGTGCTTAAACACTTCTCCTACTATACAAACACTTGAATCTTGTCTGATTTATTTAAGAAATGATACATCAACAGTTTCCTGGGTCAATATAACTGTGGGTATGGTTTGTATTTAGATGGTGGAGTGGGGGAAAAAAAGGTAGACTAGGGAATTTGCTATTTGGCACTTGGAGTGATGGGCTGGAGATAAGAACAACAGAGAATGAGAGGTGAGACTGCTGAGTCCTTTCTTTTCCTATACTCTGCTCACCCCTACCCCATAACATAGTATTTATAACCTGAGAACTAGGAGTAGCCACCTATATTATCTCTGCTATGTTAATCTAAAATATATTAATAATGATGCACTGCTTAACAGTGTGTGTGTATGTCTTACTTTTTTTTTTTTGTCTCTGTGACAAAGTAACTGAGATAATCAAGTAATGGAAGACAGATTCGGGGTTCTTATTTCAAAGATTTAAATCCATGCTTAAGTGCTGCTTCCCCACCCCCCCAGCTTTTAAGTCTGTGATGGGCAGAAGCATTGTGTCTGGGCAAGGAAGACAAGAGATGCTTACTTCATGACAAACAGGAAGCAGAGAGTGAAAGGAAGGAGCCAGAGACAAGATAAGTCTTTTGTATCCACGGCCTCATTAGTCTACTTTCCCCATGGAATTCATAGCTTAACTAATAAACTGCACCACAATTTTCCCAGTTGTAAAGTGAAAATAGCATTATTTATTTAAAGAAGGTTCTTGAAGAAAGTTAGATGAGTTTAAATGTTTCATCTACACAACAGAGTAACTTACTGTTTTTAATTGTTTTAAGTTGGAGTAAACACAATTCACTAAACTGAGCCTTTCAGTGTTTTGAGACCTTTGACTGCTAAGTACTTGTTTGCGATTGCTTGGGAAAGCAGAGTGGGCTGGAGAATGACTCAGCACTTAAGGAAGAGCGCTTCTTTCCCTTGCAGAACAGCAGGCTTCAGACCCTATCTGCAGCAGGATGACTCAGAACCATTCACAGCCTCAATTCCAGATGATCCAGTGACCTTCCTGACTCCTGCTGGCCCCAGGCGTGTACCGACAGCATAAACATACATTCTGGCAAAAACACTCAGGCACATAAAAATTTTTCAAATCTAAAAAAAAAAAAACATTTAAAAATAAAGGCAGGGAGTATGCGGAACGGTCATTAGGGTTAGTTGTTGGGGCCCGTCTGGCCATCTGTTGTAAAGTGGATGACTTGTACATAACCTGTAGGAGTCAACTTAATGCTCAATTGCTTGAATTTGTATTTTTTTCTTTGTTCTAGTCAGTTTTCAATGGCTGCATAACAGAGAGTGTATGTGCTCTTTTTCAGAGAATGCCTTGTCACCAGCATTTTTTCTCTTGTTTATCTAAAGTGAGACAGTTTTTAAAGAATGCCTCACTTATGTCATCTGAGGGGTCTCAACTGAGATTAGAGCCAAAGTAGCAGCATGCCTGCTTTGCCTCCTGGTCCTGGTGCTTAGGTAGCATGTCCCAGCTTTCTTCTATGTAGATTCCCTGTCCATAGGGAAACTCCCAAATGTTCAAAACCAGAAGCCTTTGAGGTCTTTCCAGATCTAGTGTCCGTTCATTACTTTTTGCAGCCTATTTGTCAACCAATCTGAGGACTAGCCTTCACTGAAAATAGCCTCTTCTGCCTGGTATGGCTGCTCACAACTTTCATCCCTGCACTTGGAAGGCATAGGCAGACGGACTCTCCATCATCTCTTGGTCTACACAGTGAGTTCCAGACAGCCAGAGTTACGTAGTGAGACCCTGTCTCCACAAAATATCAAAGGAAAAATAAATAAAAGGGAAGAAAGAAAATAGTCCTTTCTACTTGAGGATGGGAACAGCCCAGTCCCACTGAAAATGAATGAACCTGCAGGATAGTGTGGATTGTGGTCAGTAATCTAGCTAGTTTGTGAGCCACTGGGCCCAGAAGCCAGATGACTCTGTTAGAAAGGACTTGCCTGTGTCTCCATTTGCTAGTCCCAGGTGAAGAAGAAGAAGAAGAAGCAAAATATTGGGTTTGTTTAAAGAAAGGCTGTTTGAGAGAGGTGAAGAAATTAGGCATTTTAAGAGACTGCCTTGCCAAACGAGCTTTTTCATCATCCAAAAATGAGACAATAAGTAAGTATAAATGTAAGATTTCTTTGATTGCTGGACAGTCCTCTGAGTTCTCTTACTCTTGAGTGTTACTGAAAATCTAAAGCAAAGCAGATCAAATCTTGAGTTGGCAGTTCAATGAAGGCTTCAGCTTTTAGATAGTGTTCTCTGAAAAAACATGAACACAGCGAAGTCATCTATGGACTAACTTAGGGGATAGAAGAACTGGCCTATTTAAATCCTGAAATATTGTTGTCTGCTGGAGTTTCTTCTGATTCTGCACTTCTATGCAACATTCCATCGAAGTGAAATGTGCGGTGTTTCTTGTGTCTTTAATGTCAAGTCCATTTTCTTTAGCATTGATTTTTGACTCAGAGTGAGAGTTCTATGAGAGAACTCTGTAGGAATTAACAAGTACTTTAGATATGACTCTTGACTGTTTATTCCCCAGTGCACTGAGGTTCTTTCCCTTTCTCCACATTCTTCAACGGAAAGCCCCCCAGGCAAAACTTATTTTTGTGTGTGCACAGGATCCTTACCAGCCTATAATTTCTCCTTCCTGTAGCCATAGCTCCTAACTTTCCAATGTTTGAATCTTTGTCCTCTCCTTCATGACCTTATTGCCTCAGTTATTTCTATTTGTGCCACGAAGATCCATCCCCTCCTAGCTGGGCCTGCCCAACCTTCATTCCAATGCTACACCCTGTTAGAGCCATGCTAACAGGGCTTCAACCTGTGGCCTTCTCTAACCCTGGACCTAGTAGGGCTATAGCTTTTGTTCATCTCTGAATTCAAATTAGCCAGGGTGATCAACCCTTATCAATATACATTCATGAACACAAACATATTTATGAATGTACACAGTGCATGTTTATACATGCAAACATTCATGTACATATAAATATAACAAGTCACACACATTTCCATAAACAGACATAGAGATATGAATACTGCACTTAAGACTATCACCAGACTTAATACAATGCATTCATATAAACACATCCACTTATACACAGATACATGCATATATATGTACACATACATATCCTCATATGCAATACACATAGGGAAAGACCATGCTCATACCCAGAGGAGGCAACAACTGGCTGTAAATGGACTATGTTTGGATTATAATGACATCTATATGGATCATGAAGACATTGGGTATCATGATATCAGAGTTCAGATGGTCATTTTAAAGACTATCTAGCTCATAATACCAACTCACAGATAATCTCACCACCATGGTGAGATATCTTCAAGAGAATATTCAGGCTCACTATCCTTTCTGGAAAAGGTTGCTTTGTCCCAGGTGCCTTGCCAAGTGTTTGACATACATCACATTGTTGTTGCAGTCTCACATGACCCAGTAATAGCAGCCACCAACATTAGCTGTCTCTCTCAACACAAGGCAGATGGCCTTCTTTCCTTTTACTTTTGAGAATCCTTTCACATGTGTTACTTCCACTTGATGCTGAGTTTTGCAATAACACTGGGAAGTAGAAAAGCTTGGCATTGTCATTCTTAATTTGCTTGCAGCTGAGACTCACAGAGGTTAAAGAACTTTCTTAAGCCTGTAATAGCTAAAAACCCATAAGGCAGCCCAGGTCTTATCCATCCATTTCCTGCTCCCGTGTCAGTACTTTTGTGTATTTATTTCTCTGTTCTTTACCTGTGTATTTATGTTCCCTATACATAAGTAGGACTGTACTGGGTACTATGAAGACAAATAAATATAAAACTGGGAGAGACAGAGGCCTGACTTCAAAATTGTTGCCCATTTTAGAGGCGAGAAAGATCACTAGAGACAAATATCATAGCATCACATGCCACAGACTGGGATAAACTTGAAAAAAACCCGGCTAGAATAACTGGTTGTTCTGAGGGAGTCAGCAGCACTCACAGGGGGTGAGGGTGGGGGCAGAAGGGATGCTGTTAGTAAAGCTTCTGTTTTATGTAGTGCTTTTATCTGTGGGAAGACGGGTTGGCCTTTGTGAAACTGTAGTTAGTCATGGCCACCTACCTTTGTCTGCTGCAAGGGCTGTAAGGCGGTAGTGATGGATTGCAGTACAGTTTCCTAAGTCAGTGCAATATGAGTTCTTCAATTATTTAGGAGTCTGTAGGATTTCTGCTTACCACAGCTAAATTATTATGGTCAAGAAACCACATATTTGAGTATATCCTTTAAAATTGGCTCTGCCCTTACCTAACTATTTTAGAAAATGGGTTACAGGTGAGAAAATTCTATCTCAAAACCAAGTGAAATGTTATCGTTTCTATGATGGTCATATAGACTGAATATATTCTCTTCATTCTCACATGCCTTTCAGTTTCTTTACTCTCTCCCACTATGTCACCGAATCCCGCTCCTGCTCTCTCTCTCCCTTTCCATTTCTTTCTTGATCTTATGGAAAATTCCAAGCATACTCACTCAAGGGCTGCAGAGTAGCATAGTTTATAGCCAATCTGTACTTTGAAAAACTAGCAACATTTTACTAGCCCTCTTTCATGTTTTTCTTTATATAGTCACACCTTTGGGGAGAGTGGTGTTTTAAAACAACTACGGCCTTCAGTCGTAGAGGGAATGAGTGCAAGAATATGAGAAGTGTTAAAGGCAGGGGGCATGGGAGGGGTTATAGGGAGGAAAGAGAAGGAGAAGTGATGTCATAATATTTTAATCTTTAAATAAGTACAAAGCAACTATCGTCTTGTTACTTAGAAAGTTTTGAAGAAATGTCAAAGCAAAATGAGAAAGTATCTATCTTTCCAACTATCATAACTCTGTAGATGCAGAGGCACACAATTTAAATAAAAAAGCTTTATGAGATATCTTGCATGACATTAATACATCTAGCAGCATGCAGCTCACCTGGACAAGGCCTTTTTGGTGGAGATCAGCTAGAATAAACAATTATGTACAAGCTTTTGACTGAGCACCTCATATAAGGACAAAGCACAATGTAAGAATAGATATATTAGCATTTTTGTTTTATAAAAAGATATCATTGTTGTCACTTTCTGGAAGCTCATTATATTTGGACTTTAAGATAACATATTTAATTTTTTTCTGTTACTGGGACTATAATTTCATTTGTTGAATGTCCTCTATTTTCTGGAAGTCAGCTTCCTTAGCTGGAGTATTTAATCTATCTGGAATTGTACTATGCTAACTACAAGGTGAAAACTGTAAATCTCTAATGACAGTATTATTAGCCACCACCCCAGCATTAGATATGGGTAGTGGGTTCAATGAGAAGATTTTGTGACTTACTTTTATTTGTTTGTATTTCTGTGTGTGTATGTGACATACGTCCAGGTATCGGCCAGAGGCCAGAAGAAAGCATGCAATTCCCTGGGGCTAGAGTCACATGCAGCTGTCAGCCTCCTGACGTGGGTGCTGAGAAATCAAGTCCTCTGGAAGAAGAGAAAGTCCTCTTTACTGATGAGCCATCACTTCATCCCCTCACAAGTAGCTTTATTCCCAGATGTATACACTTTGATGTTATTTTTATAATAAAAACAACTTAATGTAATTAAAAAGGAAATCGTAAAGTAAATCAAAGTTCATTTAAAGATGAGACATTATAAATGCATAACTTGGGACTAGAGAGATGGCTCAGCGGTTAAGAGCACCGGTCTGCTCTTCCAGAGGACCTGGGTTCAATTCCCAGCACCCACATGGCAGCTAACAACTGTCTGTAGTTTCAGTTCCAGGCAAACACCAACATAAATAATAAATAAATAAAGTTTTAAAAAAATAAAAAATAAATGCATAACTTATTAGGCATTGCTTATTTATATTGCATCATGCAATAAAAACAGTACACAAAATTCTATATCCTAGATAAATTCTACTCTGTAAAATGTGCCTGGAAATGATATTGGAAGGTAATGTGCCAAGAGGTTAATGGTGGTTGCTTCTGAAAAGTAGGGTTATGAGTGATTCTTATTTTATTTCTTTTTATACTTTTCTGTCGTTTTCAATTTTTCTACAGTAAGCATGTAATTACTTGCATAATCAGAAAAACATTTTTTCTAAATAAAAAGACAAGCAATTCTCATAATCCCAATGCCTAGAAGCAGATCAGCCAATCTGTTTTGAATGTTTCCAAGGCAGTGAACCAGGCAAAAAAGTAAGAAGGATGATTTCAGAGTCCCCAGGGGAGACTTGTATAGTTAGTTCCTAGGAAACCAGAAGTTTTAGCCACTCAAAACACATGTAAGTGTTTTTGGTGTGAATCAAAACCTTCCATTAGACATAATTTCAACAGCAGCTGTTACACAACCTGTATAAACTATTTTTGGTGTGAATCAAAATTTTAACAACATAGAAATTCTGTTAACTATTTCACGGTCCCATAGGTACAAGCCTCATCTCCCACTAGTCAGGATTAGCTGCCTTTACTTAGAGGAAATGCCTCATGTTGTAGTGGGGCTGCAAAGGAAGGCCTGGCCAAGAATCAGTACAGTCCTCCTGAATGTCTCTCTAACTGCTTTATGTTACTCCTCATTTTTGAAGGCTTTTGACATGGCATTAAAAATCAACAGATTAAAGGAAAGTTCTAAGTAATTCAAACCTATTTTCATAAGAATAACAGAACTAAATAAATAATGACGTAGTGTTCTCACTTCCTCTGGTTTCTGCCATCAGAAGTAAGCAATGTTAATCTGATGTGTAGCTTGATACCTTTCTCTACGATATATAACACGTTTAAACACACACAGTGGATAAAGCTCCTCCTCAACTTCTTTTATTTTAAAAACTACAGAATCCTGGGCTCCGTCCTAGGGTTTTAAAAAAGTCAAGTTTTCAAAGAACTTTAGTGAATTCTATCATCGAAAAGGGTTTGGCAAAAGTTCTCTGTGAACTTACTATTTTATAGTTTGATTTTATCCCTATAATATGTTTTCTTTCATGCCCAAAAACAAATGTCATTATTTTTGATAGGTTTTGGGGGGCAATAAAATATTTAGTTCAAATTGAATTATTTGATTTTCAAAATACAATTTTTCTTTCTTCTTGAGGATTTCATATGTGCATAAAATAAAATGCGATGGTATTTACCACCATATCTCCCTCCAATTACCCTAATATCCACTCCCCCTTGTAAGATCCCCTCTAAACTTCAGGGATTTTTTTTAACAGCCCATTAAGTCTACTTAGGGCTTTCCACAAGTGCATGACTTTCTGGTATGACCTGGATCAGGAGATATACTAGTGGATATAACTTTAATAAAGAATGAAACTCTCCCCTAGCAACTGTTCACTGACTATCCACTCTTTGGTAGGGAGTGAGGTTTAGAGGTCATCTACCCCCTCTATGCTGGGATTTTGGATGCTTGATCTTGTGAATGTTGTGTTCAGGTACCCACAACTGCTATGAGTTCATGAGTGCAATAGTCATGCCATGGCTAGAAGTTAGCATTTCATAGCCCTCCTCCCCATCCTCTAGCTTACCAAAAATATTTTAAACAATGTTAAAAAATAAAGGCTACATTAGAAGAAGAAATATATATATACACACACATATATAGCATAGACAGTAATATCTCTGATGTTAAAAAGGTCTTGCAATTTGAAAAGCGAAAGAAAAACAGATACTACTACAGTAAGAAGCATCCTGAGATGCTGTTTAGTGACCAGGTTGATAGTTAAGAAATACTCTTTGAATCACCACCAATGAAAGAGAAATAAAAATGTGGATAGAGAAGCTAATCTCTCATCTAGAACCAAAGATGGTCTCATGTTAATGGCCAGTAAGAATCCCTCAGCACTATCTTCTCAAGGCACCCTGAGTAGTGTGGCTGTCAGTCACTTTCAGCTTAGACCTGTACATCGTGACAGTCCATCCTTTGTCTCGTTGTCAGAAGTGAATTATACTTATACACCACAAATGTGTTCTTAGAAAGAGATGCTGGTAAAATCATAGTAGACAACCTTAGTCTGAGTCACCGGCTATAACAGATACTTGTGACCCTTTGTTTTTCTCATGCATGAATGCTTATGAGTAGGCCCATCTGACATAGTATTTGGTGGGAATGATGGATGCCAGGTTATGATAAACAGTTGTAGCCACAGGCTTACTTGCTTTTCTATCATTCATTTACTCCAATTATGCCAGCATTCAAAACATACACATCGTTCTTAAAAGGCTTATAATTATCCTTTGAAAGTGGCATGATCTCTTAAGTCCTGCAGGTCTACATTGTGATTATCCCCATAGGCTTGCTATAGATTTCATTTAGCTATTGCTCTGCCACTATAGGGTATATTGTTCACATGCTCTAAACAGCATGACATTGTAGTGTAAGGATCCTACAGACTACTTTCTTGTTTTGGCCCCTGCTCAAAGATACAGAGAATTTGTAACATTTAGCATATGGATCAGGACAGGCCTTCAGATGGGAAAACCAGATCTTTTATTTTCTGTCTTTTACATAGAATATAATTGTTTTATCTCTTAATCGTGGGCACCTAAAAATGTATTGATGTGGTCAAGCCTTTAATCTTCACAGAGATTACTCTCTATGTGGTGAGTGATTGTATGTTGCTCAAGCTACCAATGTGAAAGTGATTTCTTGTCTTGATAAAATGGATCAATATGACATTCTGTGAAGTAGCTAGTTTTCTTCACATTATCGTGCAGCAGGATTTTAGAGTTAATAGAACAACATAGCAAAATGACAAATGTCTATTGTTGTTTGAGGGTGCTGCTCAGAGGCCAAGTACTTACATGGCATGTATAAAAGCACTGGAGTTGATCTGCACACACCACCCAAAAGCAATATTCTACAAATGTGTATTCATGTCTCATTTACATGAATCTGAACTTTCTTATCATTTTTAAAAATAGTATAGAAGGAAATACCTTGGCTGAATTACTGACCATGTATTATTTATCTAAAGATGTGTTCATCCAACAAATATCCTACCTCTAGCACAGAAGTAGAAAGTATGACAGTAATTTGATGATGTTATATCTGCCATTCCCCACTCCAGAAATCATAATGGAGGAATTCAACATAGATATGAGATTGGATTCTCCTACATTCAATCTTTGAGAATAATTCTAATTTCAAGCAAATGCAGAGATCCACAGCCAGGCACCAGGCTGAACTCCTGGTGTCCAGTCAAAGAGGGGAAGAAGGATTATATATGCAAAGGTGATATGGGATGTCTTTCTGTATGCTGTGAATAAAAGAACTGTTTTGGCCTATAGCAGGCATCTTCTAGATGGGAAATCCAAGCATATATAAAGGGGAAGGAGGGTGGAGTCACACAGAGATGCCATCCAGCCACCCAAGAATCAACATAAAAAAGTAACACAGGTAAGACAAGGGCCCCGTAGCAAGGCAGATTAATGGAAATCGGTTGAGTTAAGATGCAAGAGCTAGATAACAATATGCCAGAGCCGTGGGCCAAGCAGCATGAAATTAATATAAACCTTTGTGCGATTATTTGGGGCTAAGAGAGGATCCAAACCTCTGGACCTCTGCCCAGACAGGCCAGAAACCTCTTCTTACAAAAGGTACCCAATGTAGGCCACCAGATACTGCAATAATATTCACTTGCAATATATCATGTAAAGGATTAATATTTATTGAGGGGTATATTACACTCATGATACAAATTGAACCTTAAGAAGATTCTTGAAGAGAATAATGGTCCCACACCAAGCTGCTGATCTGCTCCCTACAAAGCAGCAACAACACAGGGCCGGGAACCTGGTTTTCCCTGGCTTCCAATCGATTCCAGCCATGCCCCGTAGGGGTCCTCATTCTCAGGAGCTACAAAGCTTCCTAAATAATGCCTGAATCCCACCACACAAAGGGGTTCAAGATTATGATGAGGAAATCTACAGAAACAACTGAACCAAGCTAGTAGGAACTCATGAACTTTAGACTGACAGCTGTGGAGCCTGCATGGGACTGGACTAGGCCCTCTGCACACAGGAGACAGTTGTGTAGCTTGACCAATTTAAGAGGCTACTGGTAATGGAGTCAAGATCTATCTCTGGCATTTTTAGAGTACATTAACTATGGAGGGACACTTTGCACAGCCTTGATATGAGGGGGAGGTGCCTCAAGCTACCTCATTTGAATATACCGCGCTTTGCTGACTCCCCATGGGAAACCTTACCCTTAGGAGGAGGGAAACCGGGGTGAGTCAGAGTGGAAGGCTTGGGGCAGCAGGAGGAGGGATGAGAGGGGGAATCTGTGGTTGATATGTAAAAGGAATTAAGTTTTTCTTAAATAACAAAAAATAATAATTCTAATTTCAACATCTTTCTGCTGAAAACAATAACATTTGTGCAATTTTCCACTTTCAAACTTTTATAAAGTAGAAAGAGCCATGCACTTGATAAGCAAAAATTGTCTTGTAAATTTATATTTTGTGGGCTAGAGAGATGGCTCAGAGGTTAAGAGCACTGGCTGCTCTTCCAGAGGTCTTGAGTTCAATTTCCAGCACCCACATGGTGGTTCCTAACCACTTATAAAGAGATCTGATGCCCTCTTCTGGCATTCAGTCATACATGCACTGTATACATAATAAATAACTAAATCTTAAAAAATATATTTCCTTATATTGGCTTCATCATTTGTTCATGTGTTCGTCTATTCATATGTCAACTCATCTAATTCTTGTATGCATTTCAAAGTTGCAGGCAAAAGGTTGTTTCCCTTGCAATATTGCCGCATGCATATCTTTCAAGGTCAATGTTTGCTTACAGTTCTTTTTGTTTTGTGGATGGTTTCTTTGTTCATGATTCTCTTTAGGTTAAAAAAAAATTCACATGATAACATCTGAAAATCTTTGATGTTTTTCACAGTGCACATAGCCTGCTTATTCCACCATTTAAGTGTGTCTTCCCCAAACATACTCATTCACTTGGAACAAGCCTGCCTGAGTGAAGCAACACACACCTCATGTATGCAATGGACGTAGACATTGTACATCTATGGTGTACAATGGTATACCAGTTAGATAAGTGATTTTTTTTTCTTCTGAATGCCACATGGCCAGGAGAAAATCTTCTTGACTCCCCACTGAAGACTTGTGTCTATCTATGACCAGCTGACACCAAGAGCCACCAAGTTTCACAAAGACAGGTTTTGCTGAACCAACAGGGTTCTTTTTCCTGGTCCTGAAGCGACAGGCACTCTCTTCCTGTCCTTAGAAGTGTTTAGATCACCCCTCTGCTTTTCCCTACAGCTCTCTGACACCCTAGTCATAATTTGTCATGATAGAAAAATAAAAACTCTTAAGCACACATGTACTGTTCAAAGCCAATGACCAAGTCCTTGGGCTTTACTTGATTTCCAAATGAGTCCCAAGAGAAGGGAACAAAGTAGTTCATTTTCAATGTACATATAGAAAGCACTAGGCGGGGAATTCTTTGGAAAGGACTAATTTTAACTCAGCTCCTGCTGTAGTTTTATGTCAACTATGAAAAAAAGGCAGAAATGAGCCTCCACCTAGGTTTAGTTGGGGTGTAGAGACATTGGAAGAAGTGGAAGAAGCTGATAGAGGAGACTTCATCCATATGTTCTGGCTCTGAGTTTGAATACTCTCCCATATTAAGAGGAAATGAAGCAGTCATGGTGGCCCTAACCTGAAATCCTAGCACTCTAGAAGATGAGACTAGAAGGTTGGTATGCTTTCACAAGTCTCTAGAACTACAGAACAAAAGCTTATATTAGAAAAACAAACGGAAGGGAAAAGAGAGAATTAAACAGCATGGATGAGTTCAGTAACAGTGTGCTTGCTTGGCCTATGCAGTTTCCTTTGATGTCTACCAACTAAATATGTTTTAAATAAGAGAATAAATTTACTGTTTGGGTCAAAATTAAGGGGAAAAATCACATCTTAGTCTGTATACTTCTTGTTCATATTAGTGCCACAGTTGATAGAAAAGATGAAGCAAAGGCCAGAAAATATGCATGTGGAAATTTAGCTGTGAGCCCTAAGCCTTTCTTCTGGCTTAAGGTGCCAGAACTTATGGACTAGGTCACACTTAGCTCTCGACCTGGCATTTCTGGTAGGGATTTGTAATTTCATTACAATTGAACATTTCTTATTGTCACTACATACGATTGGCAGGCACAGAGAAACTGTGGCCTGCAACCTCTCCTTCAACATGGCTTTTGTCTTCCTTTTTTAGAGCAAACTTGAGCCCACTCCCTGTGCAGCCCTATTTCAAACCACCAGTCCCTAGGCCAGAGCCCTTAGTCCACTGAGGTGCCTTCCTGAGTTTCTCACACAATTTCCTGATGTCCTTTGTGCTTCCTCCCTAGGCTCTTATCCAGCCCTACTGTGCCCCAGTGACCTTTTTCCCCAGGGAGGGTTCCAAGCTTAATTGTGCCTAAGTGTGGTGGCCCTTTACAGGCTTCTTTCTCTTCCTGTAAAGCAGCTGCACTAGTTTAGCTCCCTAGATCTATTTAGATTTCTAATTGCTCTGTCATTTGGAGAGTGCCTCTTGCCCACCTCTACTCTGGATCTTTCTGTTCTGGTGATTTGTTTGCTTTTCCTGGGTTTTTAAAGTCAGATCTGTAAAACATGCCATGCTAGTGGCTCTAATGAAGTTGTTTTAAATCTCTGTTCAAAATGGTTGTTTGCATTATATTCCAAATGCTCTGTTTGGGATGCCAAAGCTTTTTCCAGTAGCAACAAGCCACTGGAGAAATAAGTGTTAAGTGCAAATCAAGCTAGATCAGCCACCAGCCTGATTCAAATTCACTGGTCAGGACATAAATCCGATGTGAAGTGGGAAAGGAGTGCCTTCTAATCAGGAAATGTGGCATTAGAAACCCTCTCCATCAGTGAGTTTCTGTCTCCCGAGATTTCTGCTGTGTAGAAAAGAAAATGTGAAGATGGAGAGGAAATTATAGCTTGGCGTGGTGGTACATAACTGTAGTTCTAGCTCCTGGGAGGCAGAAGCAGGAGGACCAGGAGTTCTGGGTCATCCTCAGTTGTACGACAAGTTCCAAACCATGTGACATTGTCTCAAAGGCCCACTCTGCCCCCTCGAAGCAAGCAAATTCCAACCACTCTGTGCTTGGAACATGATTTGTGCGACTAAAGCCAGTGTCAAGTCCTGAACTTGGGCCCCTATCAGAATCACCTCAAGTGGTGCAGGGAGGGTCTGAGAATGTGCATTTGTGACATACTACACCAGATCATGCGGGTGCTGAGGGTCTGGATGTAAACATGTTGATGACCCCACAGCCTTAGGAGCTGTGCTGAGGAGTCATGAAGGCAGGGTTCTCTGGACCTAGGGAATTTTGTTCAGAGGCAAGGAATAGGTTCTAGCCAGCCACAGGTAGGGCTCATCGCCTACTTCTGGCTCTTCATAGTTCCAAAGGGTACAGACTAAATCCAAGACATGGCAAAAGTCTTACCCTTTCTGGTACTTTTTGTTTGTTTGTTTGATAAAACAACAACAACAAAAAAAAACCTGCTGTCTCATTTTGCTCTTCCTATGTGAGAGCATGGTAGAGAGAATTGAGGCACTAATTATCCCAAGTCAGTGACCCATGATGAGCCCTGAGTTCCAGAGCAGTAGCAATTGAGATCTACCTACACGAACTCAGCCTTCTGAGGTCACGTGAGGGCTGAGAACGCACATCCTTGAAATACCCAAGTGATGCTGACTGACATTTCTTGACAGAGGGATCACTAAGTAGTCTGTGTTTTTAGGGGTAAGGGGCCTGGGCCAATGAGAGACAGGAAGACCAGTGGCATCTTGAACATATATTGAGGATTTCATTGGGATGGGGTAGATTTTGAAGTGACTTCATTTTTTTCCTACAGTTAAAAGTTAGCAAGAACTATTCTTTTTTATTATTATGAATAAAGTCATATTTTTTATCCATGTGTCCCCTTGTTCAAACTCCCTTCCCCCTTCTGCCCCTCTCAGTTACTGTCTTTTCTCCCCATCACTTTATCCCCTCCCCAGCAAGGGCGGTATTTCTTCATTGCAAACTAGTCTTCATGGCATTGTTTGGATTATGTACTTTGAGTTCAGAGAAGAGAACTAAGAGTTACCGGGTTCTGTGATGCTTTATGGAGACATTCCCCCAATGTTACCCTTTTGCTTCTCCCAACAATCATACAGGAAAGACCAGTGATTCCATTTCTTTTAATGAATAAATACATTTAGAGAGCATAAGTGACTTTTCTAAGCTTGTGACACCTGGATTCCAGCTGAAACTGACTCTAGAGCCCTTCCTCCAGGGTTACAATTAACTTTACTTTATCAGATTCAGCCCTCACTAGCTGCAGGGACTGCTGGTGGTCACAGTACACAGATGATTCCAGTTCCAGGAACGGCTTCATTTAAAGGAAGCCTAAGGTGCCTAATTTTGTGCATCATCCCCAGGTGATGGCCTGTATCCTGTGGCTGACTGCTCAAATATGGCGCATAAATGTCTGGCTCTTTGTCGTAAATCATGACCTTTTGGATCACCCAGTCTTGTGAAATGTCACTCAAGATACAACTGAGTTCTACTTCCTTGTCTGTTCAGCACTGTTTTCTCATTCCCTGAAGGTGTTTGTCCTGAGAGTGTCCCTCATCTTTCTGCCCACATGCTCTGGGAAGATTATCTGTTTCTAAGATCACAGGCCAGTTCAATGGAGGAGCCAGAACAGAAACTAGTGCCTTCCTATGCTCAACTTTCCAAAGGTACCTGGCTGATCTCCCACCCTGATGCCTTTCGAGCTTCAGCATGTTCATCTGGGAACTTGGGGTATGTGACCTTAAAGAATAGGTCAGAAAAATGATAGGGAAACTCACATACACTCTGCAGTCCAGTGTGACAATTCCAAATGCCTTCGTGTGTGTGTGTTTCCTCCAGAGCAAGGCAGTCAACCTTAACCAAGTGAACAGACAGCAAGAAATAACAAAGAATCACGTAGAAGGGCCAGAGCTCATGATCCAAAGGCCCCAGAGCAGAGGGAAACTGGACATAATTCCTGCAGCTCAGCCCCAAGACAGAAACTAATAGGGATGCTCCAGGGTTCTGTCACGTACTGCAGAAGCACTTCCTGGTTCTGTGTAGCAAACCCCAGGGTTTCACAATAACCCAGTACTCTGGAATCTATCTTCCTTCACTAATGTGTCAGCTGCTACAGAAGCCTTGTTTGTGGGTAACACAGTGGAACTTCATGTCATGGCCCTTTGATTGCCCTGTGGAGCAGCACTGGTAGAATTTGCGTAGATTCATTTACTGTCTTCTTTATGGCTGCCTAATGGCAGCAAAGCTTGACGCTAGGCCCTGGACTCTTAGCAGTTCACTTAGCTCTGGAGATCACTTCTGACATAGAGAGCTGGAGAGGGTCTGAGAAATGCTTGCAATCCCAGCTGCCAATCATGATGCTAAATGCGTGTGAGGCCACAGACCCCAAATCCCACAATAGTAAAATACATTTACAATGCCTAGAAGCAAGCCGAACGAACAGAAGGATCATACATACACATCTTAGAAGAAGGCAGTTAGTGAGCCTGTTGAGAGATGGCTGAGGCTTGAATATTTTTAAAAAAGAGAGAGAAAGCAAGGGAGGGAGAGAGGCAGCGGAAACTGTAGCCAGCATATAAAATGAACAACAAAATAAATTAAATAAGAAACATTCTATCTACCAATAAAATAAACAAATAAAAACAAAGGGAAGAACAAGGCTTTTCAAACGCTGTGTTGTGTTTGTGAAGGAACAAATGGTATGAGTCACTCTGAAAAGGGGACTGAATCTATTATCAGACAAGAATTCCTGTTAAAGAGAGAGACTCAGTCCTACCTCAACTGGACATGCTAGACCAAACTGACTCACCTTAGGATTCCTTACCCTCCCTGAGGAACGGATGGGGGATGGGGTGGGGAGGAGGCTGATCGAGGACTGGGAGGAGAGGGAGCAGTGGTGGGTATGGGAAAATCTTTTTAAATAAAAAAAAAGAATTCCTGTGAAAACATCTCTAAAATGACATTTAAAAATTATTTTATCTATGAGTATGTATGTGTAGCTTTGTGAGTTTAATAATTTTTGCACCAAAGTGATACATGAATGCAGTAATTATTTTGTTGTCTGCATTTTGGAAGTTTAAATAAAAGATAAATTTTAAAAAGACAAATACAAGGAATTACATATTGTTTTTATTATGTGTCTACAATTAGCTTTTTGTATCTATGGGTTCTGTATCTATAGATATATTTATATATTTTATTATATACACATATGTTGTTATGTACATTTAGTAATTACATAGCTATAATTACTTACACATATACATATTATCATATTACTTAGTTTATCTATTTACATAGTTAGTTACATAATACACTTATTTAACCAACCCCAGATTAAAAATATTTTTGGACTAAATGAGTACAATTTTTTGTCATTTTTCCAAAACAATACAGCACAACATTGATTTACATAGTATTTACATTTTTACATATTAAAAGTAATCTATGGATTATATGCATTTGCTACCATTTTATGAAAAGAACTTGAATATATATAGAATTTGGTCTTGGGAGGACCTAAAAGCAAGACCCCCATGGTCAATAAGTTGACTGGGTACATATGTTGTGCATAAATCTATATGTAAATGCATACATATATACTTGATTTCCCAATAAAAGGTGTCATGTTACACAGTGTTGCACAACTTTACTTGTAGAGTCTTTTTCTATTTGTGCTAGATAGAGAGACCAAGAGCAGATCAAAGAAATTATTCCATTCAAATCCAGTTTGGTGAATCAGTGAGTTTTGGTGGGTTTTGCTTATAGGGGCATGGGTGACTCAGGCAGCTGCTTTGCCAAAAAGCATTACTCCAGGATGGGTGACTACACCCATCACAAAAATCTGCATCACCAGAGTATCCTGGGCAACTTGCACATTTTCATACCATGGAAGAATTGCCTCTTCCCCACCAGTTGTTTACTATCTATATGACCCCTCACCCCCTTTCATGAGACTTATAGGGGGAAGTCAATTTCTCAAAAAAAAAAAAAAAAAACCAAAACATAACAAGTCCATAAATTATTTTAAAATGCTCACCAGGGCTTGATGGCACAAGCCTATAATCCCAGCTACTTGGAATATTAAAAAAGGATGGTTGTATGCCCAACTTTCTTGGGCTACAAAGTAATTTCAAGGCCAACCTCACCTCAGTGAGACCCTATCTCAAAATAAAAGGTAAAAAGGAAGCTGGAGATTGGTAGTTCGATGGTAGTGTGATGAGATGTGATACCCTAGGACCAATCTCAGTACACATCTACACAAAATCTCCATATAACTAAAATAAAAATGAACATCACAATGAGATGACACCTCACTCTAGGCAGAATGACAAAGAAAATAATTGCTGGTATAGACATGCAGACAGAAACCTTTATAAGCTGTTGGTGGGAATGCAAATTAGTATATACATTATAAAAAAAGTGTATAGACTGTCCTCAAAAATTTAGACACAGTATTACTGCATAATCTAGAAACCCCAAAGATGGGTACATATTCACAGGAAATGAAGTCCCTATATAGGAGACATCTGCACTTCCACTGCACTGCACTAATATTGTGTTACAATATTAGTCACAAGAGCTAAGATTTACATTCAACCTCAATGGCCAACAACAGGTAAACTGGGAGGTAGTTGAGAGAGACAGTCATCGGCAGGAGTTGGGCAGCAGGTATGTAGTCAGAAGGAATAAGTTCTGGTATGCTACCAAACAAAAAGGAGTCTGTGGTGAACAATAGTGCACCATAAATTTCTAACTAGCTAGCCTTTTAAAAATGTTTTCATCACAACCAAAAGATAAATATGGGCAGGGTGGCTGTCCCCTATGTCCAAGCACAAGCTGACAAACGAAGATAGAGAGATAGAGGCCTGCCTGAGTTGTGTAAGAGTCTGTAGAGAAAACAAAGGAGGCTGTAGAAACAGCACAGTTAAGAAAGTGCTTGCTGTGCTAGAAGGAAGGATCTAAGTTCAGTCCCAGAAACTCATGCTCTAACAAAAGGCAAGGTTGGCGTTCTCTTGTAATCTTACCACCAGGGAGACAGAAACGGGCAGATCACTGGTTAGGCATCCATCCTACATGTAGTTAATTCTAGGTCACTGAAAGACCCTGTGTCAAAAAAACAAAACCAAAAAACAAAACAAGGTGAAGTTGACCTCTGACTTCCACATACATATGCTTGCAAACACACACACACACACACGCACACGCACACGCACACGCGCACGCGCACGCACACGCACACGCACACGCACACGCGCACGCACAGAACCTCCCCACATGAACACATATATACACGTACGCATGCAAAGGGAGGCAGGAGGGGTGGCTTAGTTACTAAAGCACTTGCTATCCAAGCCTGAGGACCAGAGTTCAGATCCTCACCACTCACATGAAAGTGCTGAGGTGGTGCTGGGGTAGTCAGGGGTACATCCCTAGTGCTCACTGGCTGTGCAGGCTAGCTAAATTGGTGAGCTTCAGAAGCAAAGGATAAAGTGGAGTGTTAACTGAAGAAGACATACAATATATGGCTACCACCCCCCCACACACAAACACACGCACAGGAACGTTAAAAAAAATGACGGATGCAGTTTGGTGGCAGAGTACTTACCTAGTGTGCCCTTAAAGGACCTGGGTTTAATTCCAACACTACATAAAAATTTGATAAATACAACAAGTGTAAATGTAGATTCATCTGCAACAGGTATGTCCTCTAAAAGATGAATACTGGGGCTGATTGAAATGGTTCAGTGGTGCTTGCCATCAGGCTTGACAACCTGAGTACAATCAATCCCTAAACCTACATGGTAGAGGTGAAAACCTACTCCAGAAAATTGTGCACTAATCTCCACATGTACACACAAACACACATAAAATAATTAAGTGCAGTAATTTGAGAACTTTTTAAAATAAAAATTTCATAGTCCTTAGGGGCTGGGGTGATGGTTCCATGGGTAAAATGAACATGGTAGTGAGAGCTTGTAACCCCAGCCACACAGACAGGAGATTTCAGTGTCTGGCCTTCACAAGAAAATGTGTGCTGTGCAACCAAAAGCCGCAATCACAAAAAAATTGTATATTAATTTATGCACATTCTATAACTTCATCGATCCCCTATTTTGCAGTAAGTAAATTCAATTAGTACTTTTATAGAGTCGCCCTGCATGCCTTAAAGATTGGTAGGCAGTTTGCCAATTGCATTCTAGAAAGTTCCGGGTGCTTCCATACACTTTCGAAGCAGCTATTGGAATGATTTCCCGTAGCTCCAGCCTTCTTGCTATCTTCCCAGATAGCAAAACTGTAGTCTTTCCAACTTGAAAGACTTGTCTTATCCTGCCTGTTAGTCATGCAGCCTAAGTGGGACTCCAGAAATCCCATGCATGCTCTCCCTCCCCTTGCCACATTCCCGCCCCTCCCCACGCATCGCCATCCCCCCCCCCCCCCCCCCCCCCCCCCCCCCCCCCCCCCCCCCCCCCCCCCCCCCCCCCCCCCCCCCCCCCCCCCCCCCCCCCGTCGCGCTTTTCCCGCTCGGCCGCCTGGCCTATGGCAAACGCCAAGAATTAATTAGGGGCGGGGATGGAGGAGCGTCTGTCAGGAGATCGCCATATTTCTGTACGGCCGTGGGCAAGCCCCGGCAGTCGGTGGGTCAGGAGAGGTGCTGACAAGGCGGGGCGGACGCTTCGGCTTCTCGGGCTTCACCCCTCCCGCTGGGGACAGGTGGCTGCAGCGAGCCCCGCCTCCGCCAGCTGCGAGTGAAAACCAGGGAGGGCCAGTCCGGGACGGCCACTGCCAGCTGCGAGTCGGGGACAGCGCGGTCTAGTGCGGGACAGCCGGCCGAAGGGTCCGGCAGCAGCAAACGACTATCCTGGCGGCCAAAAAAATGCTCCTGTACCGTGGGGCCCCCGTGGGCCATGGGGCGCCAGGCGGCGGACCAGCTCGGCCGGGCTGTGTCCCGCAGGCCTTCGGGATTCGTCTGAGCACGGTAGGTCCGGGGGGCCCCTCGAGGGGACGGACTCGCGCGAGCGAGCGCGGGTCCCCGGGCTGCGGAGGGTGCGCGGGGTGGGCCCGGCGGGCCGAGGCCTCACGCGGGACGGGTCTTTCTCTCGTCCCCAGATGAGTCCCCGCTACCTCCAGAGCAACTCCAGCAGTCACACGCGACCCTTCAGTGCCATCGCGGAGCTGCTAGGTGAGTGGCGAGGGTGGGCCGAGCCACGGGTTGCAAGCCCCGGGGCAGCGATGCCAGCGTGGTGCTGTGGACGCGAGAGGAATGCACGAGGCGCGTGGGGCGGGTCCGCCCGGGGCTGGCTGGGGGGCCTCGGCCACCGTGTTCTCCCCGGGGGTGGGGGTGGGGGTGGGGGGGCAACGACTAAATCTCGCTCGGAAAGCCCAGGAAGCGAGGTGTGTAGGAAAGATTCGGTAGGGTTCCTTGGCCGTTGTTCTGTCTGCTTCGTGATATTCCAGTCACTTTAGGATTCTTAGTTAATAATCAAAAAAGCGATGCATAAAAATATCGGGCCCCGAGGCGGCTGGGTTCGACGGCAGCTGGCGGCCGACAGAGGGCCCCAAGCTAGCAAAGAAACAGTGTAGAGGACCGTGTAGAGCTATGGAAAGATCTAGAAACGACTTCTTTAAGTTTAAAGACAAAGTCTAGGAATGATGGGACATCTCTTAAGAGATGATGACACGAGTGCATTTGGCTCCCTGAGACTGCAGAGGGCTGGGTCCATAGTCCACGAGCGCCCTCACACCGCTGGAATGAATCTGGAGGACTTAAGGACTTAACCTCTGGGTGCACCGGTGCTCGCTTAAAAAGCATTTTCAGTTGATTCCCTGAAGCTGACTGCATCAGCTTCTGCAGTACTGTTCTGTTCAAAAAGCAAAGAAGGAAAGCAGTTCTGCACAAATTCAGCAGCACACAGAGCAAGCACATTATAAATATTTCAAAACCCAAAGAAGGTAGACAGATTTATGGGGCTAGTTAGCACAGAACAAAAAAAAAATCTTGAAAATGGCTTCAAAGCTACACGAATGAACCCTAGTGGATACTACTTAAGCCATCGCTTTGGCCATGCCGTGAGACTTGTTTTTGTAATGATGTCGGTGAGAGATGGGAAGAACCAGAAGAGTTATTTGGAAGGTGATGGAGAATTCTGATGATTAGCTTGGCTATAGCCCAAAATGCTATATAGTAGGTTGCTGATTGCATTCTAGAAAGTTCAGAAGGAAAGTGGCATTGATGCAGTTTGAATTTCCAGACTGAGGCGACTCCATCTTTTAGGATTTTTGCTATGTCTACATTGAACCTTCGAATAGTAGAATGAGATCTATGTGCATGTAGCTTATTTTAAAAAGACAAAAGAGAGGAAAATTAACAATATGTTAAATTTATGATTTTGAAATACACGATTTATCTTTCCCTCCCCCCCCCCCCGCTTTTTTTGGTAATGCTAGGAATTGAACCCAGAGCCTCCTGAATGCTAAGCAAGTGCTCTGCCATTAAACTTCATCAGTAACGTTATATGATTTTCTTTCTTTTTTTGTTTTTGAGTCCAAGTCTCGCTGTGTAGTCCAGCTGACCTGAAATTTGCTGTGTAGCTCAGGCTAGCCTTCAGCTAACAGCGATCTCTCTCTGTGTCTGCCTTCTAATGCTAGGATTACACTCATGTGGCACTACACTCAGCTCACTGTGTGATTTTTGTAAAGCATTAAAGAATATAGACCTGGCCTAAGATTATTATCATGAATTCAAATATGTGTATATTATATATACATGTACAAAGACATATTTTTAAAGTCAGTCACAAATATTAATAAAGAAAAAGGAACATCAGAATGTTGACTGGTAATCCAAAACTTCCATCCTGGATTTTCCTTCAACAGTTTTCTCTACTTTTAAATTAATTTTGTAGGGGATCTGATAAACATATTAAATATCCACTATGCACAAAATCACCAAGATAGGAAAAAGTGGATCTAATCCAGATCCACATTATAAATAGGTATGACAAAACACGTAAGAAGGTCTACAGTTTCTGTAACAACCGTGTAAAACGTGATGTATGAAAAGAGATGTACACAGTGCTGTAGGTCACAGAAAGGGAGTGACGTAAGTTTATCAGGAACAGAGAGGTCAGAAAATGCTTTGTGGAGGAGGGGCATTTGGACAGAGATTTAAAGGGTTGGGACGTGTGGATCTGGTGAGTCGGGGGAACATTTCACTCACAACAAGTGGATGAGCAAAAAGCGCAGACATATCTTCTAAGTCCTTTAATTTAATTAGAGCACTGAGCTCCCAAACAGTCGGAAAAACTTTAATTAGAGCACTGAGCTCACAAACAGTCGAAACTATACACCTTTAAAGTGTTTACAAAGAGCTTTCACAACTATCCTTGTAGCTTTATCCTTGAAAACGAGTAGTATTTTTCTCTTTCAAAGATGAGTAAACAGAGGTTTGGAGATAGTGTACATTTCTAAGGTCACATGTCCAGTAAGTGGCATGTTCGTAGCGCAAACACAGGACATTTTACTTCAAATTCCAAGTAGGAAATGAGGTTAGAAAGGTGAGCTGAAGCCAGGATGTGACTGGGAGGCTTGACATTTGACCTGTTAGCCTGGCAAGAAGAATTTGTGGCTAGAACTCTGCCTCAAGATGGCTGATCTTACAGGAGTGGAGTCGGAGAAGAGAAATGTGGATTTTAAAGATTGTTAGTAAGCAATTGCAGTAATATAGATGAGAAGGAATGAACCCCGTATGTTAAAATAAAATGACTATGAGAATAGAAAAAGCAAGATGTAACATAACCTGGGGGTGTATAGAGTAGAAAGAGAGATGGGTTGAAAATAACTTGTCTAGCATCTTTGGGCACAGCCCTCATTTATATACACTACAAAAGGGTGTCAGATCCCCTGGAACTGGAATAGTAGACAGTTATGAACCACCATTTGGGTACTGGGAACCAAGCCATGATCCTCT
The DNA here is from genome assembly GCA_004025045.1 of Sigmodon hispidus. Classification (NCBI taxonomy): domain Eukaryota; kingdom Metazoa; phylum Chordata; class Mammalia; order Rodentia; family Cricetidae; genus Sigmodon; species Sigmodon hispidus. The sequence goes on along the minus strand of PVIH01006268.1, from coordinate 38,436 downwards.
GCAAGAGCTGCAATTGATCTTAACCACTGAACCATCTCTTCAGCCCCATAAAAACAACTTTTAAATATGAATCAAACTCACAGTTTCACATACACTGGGTGAGTATTCCACTGAGCTACAACTCCAGTCATACTTGCCATTGGAATATAGAAACTCTCTGTGTGTGTGTGTGTGTGTGTGTGTGTGTAAGAATAGCCTTGTGACCAAAAATGATGACCTTACTTTTATACTTTTAAACTTACTTTTATACTTCTAGCTACTTGCAATTTGCCTTGTAGTTCAATAGTGTGTTCCTGGCAACCTTGCAGATATTCACGTACTGGGACCAGAACAGATATGAGGCTTGTGAAATACTATTTCAAATTGGTCTCCCGTTCTTTATCTCTCTTGTCACTGAACAATGTATTAGGCTCCTCCTTTCCTGCTGCTGCCATTGCCAGGTGCTAATGAAGTATGAGTCTTCAGTTACAGGACGTTTTTAAAAGACAAGAAATTAGGTTGAGGGTGAACGTGGAACAGCTTAGAATATAAGGATTATCAAGTTCTTGCTAAAGTAACTTGGCAGTCAAATCAAGGTGGAGTAAGGGCCCACTCCTAAAGGATGGCACAGATCAAGAGAGGAGAGGCAAGACAGTGTATGGAATTGTGAATCCAGACTAGACAGATGAAGGTAAGCCTCTCTCACCTAGTTACTAGGTAAAGGAGTAAGGGTTCTCTTATTATATCTGTTCATGTTTTAAATGGTCTGGACTGGGTTAGCAGATCCATTCCCTGAGATCTGATTGTCTATGCTTCATGTTGGCCAATTCTTACAGTGCTGAACAAGAGGTAGGATTGAAAACTACTCGCCTTGTTAACATCATATACGTTTATCCATTGGGCTGATCATGTTGCTTTACTTTCATTTGTTGAAGCCTCGTGAAGGGCCATATAGAACCAGAAAGTAAGTGCAAAGCTCTGCTTGCCAGTCCACGCCCACTGATCTCCATTTCCCTTATGCTCCTATTTCCTATACTTCACAAATCCTCATCTTGTATCTGACTGCTCCAGACAGCCACTATGTAACTCATGACCTGCCTCAGTTCAGATTCTTTAGTACACTCCTATGAAACAAACAAACAAATAAAAACAACCTAGTAAAATTTGACCCAAACTTTCATTAGAGAGAAAAAAGAAGTGATTTTGTTAGAGGCACATAAATTGATGATTTCATGTCCCAATATAAATGTGTGTAATTGGAGTCAGTGTGTGTCGTTTTGTTTGAATTGTGAATGTCCATAAAGTATTAGAAAAAAGACCTTGATATTCATCATTTTCCATGTATAAATGCTATCCAGCTGGTTGACAAGTTGTATTGGTCTCAATGGATTTGGCTGTCTACCAGCAAGAGTGACCGATAAGAGCCTGCATGCCAAGTAAAATTTCCTGAATGCTGACAGATGTAAAATGCTAGGTCCTTCTAATGGTTAAGGGGAAAAAAAACCTGCCTCTTAGAAGTAAAGAAGTACATTTCTGTTAATAGTACCTTTGCTTACCATCCTGTGACTTTTGCTCAAATATAGCCCCAGTAGTATTCCCACATTTATTATTTAGGCTTAGATCCTACTTAGATCTCATAGATTGACTATAGTAGACCTTATAACCCCTTTCTGGACCTGTCCAGATTTCTTTTTCATATTGCAGCCAGTGACAGTTTTATCAGTGTCTGGTAACATTATTGTATCACTTGAAATTAATCTGTGTCTCATTTTATTTGGCTGACATTCCACACATCCAAATGGTTGTGCTGATAATTATAAGGTTAAAAATGTGTATAAATGTAATACTTTTCTGGGTTGTAAGAGATGTTCCTAATGGAGGAATGAAATGATTTGATCAGTAGTGTTGATGCAAGTATCTGATCAGTAGCTTTTATGGCTATCTCAGCCCACCTATATGGTATCAGTAAAGCCATATATAATGCCAGCAAGAGTAGGAAGGTTATATAGAAAGGAAGGTCTCTGTTGACCAACAAAAACTATTAGTTTAAGTAGAAATGATTTAGGTACCTAGCTGTGTAAATCCATTTTGTGTCACTATAACAAAACGCTCAAAAATAAATGCATTCTAAATAAAGATTATTTGAATCATGATTCTGGTGTGTGCAACTTCCAAATGGCTTCCTGCCAGCATCTGTGAAAGGGCCCCCTAGCTGCATCACAAGGCATCACAATGCGCCAGAGAAGTCAAAACAGAGCTCCACATGTACAGAAGGAGCCAAACACCCAGAGTGGCCTTGGATTAAAACAACTCATTTTAGTCAAAACTAATCCAGTCCTTTCAGATATACCAGTGTTAGTGCCTTCCAAGGTAGCATCCTCGGTGATCTAATTACCTTGTATTATGCTTTGCTTCTTAAAGGTTCTACTGTCTCTTCACCACAGCAGTGACCGAACTTTTCCTGAGTTCAATTCAGAGCAACCATATGGAGGCTCTGTATTATTTGTAATGAGGTCTGGTGCCCTCTTCTGGCATGCATGCATATGTACATACTTAATAAATAAACAAAAATCCAAAGACGGAGCTTCTAGCACATAAGTCTTTAGGGGACAAACCATATCCAAACAATAGTGCTATCCAACATTTTGTATAGAATGTACTTTTAATGGGGCTAGTGAACCCTAATGAGATTAGTAATCCACATCAATTAATGATTGTGTAAACTGGTACCTGTAGCAATAGATGTGGCCTTTCAGATAGTGGTACTCTCTGGCATGGAGGACAGGACATATTTAATAGGGTTAAGTTTGAAAATAATTAGCTGTTTGTGAATATGCACTTTGGGAGAAATTATGGAAGTTTCTATGGAGTTTTCTACATTAATTTGGTTCTCCATTTCAAGCGCTAGACAGAGGAAAGCAGCAGAATCTGTGTTTCTCTCTAAACAGATTTGTTGCCATTGCTGGGATTTAAGCAGACAATTAAATATTTTCATTTTAACCTGTGACTCCTTGAACAAGGCTTGCAAAAATATATATCTGCTGGCTGTCCTATAATTTGCTGGGTAGACCAGACTGGCCTTGAACTCACAGAGATCTTCCTGCCTCTGCCTCTCCAGAGCTGAGATTAAAATTGTGTACTACCATACCAATACCCATGTTCTTTAGCAGAACATGAAGAGAAGATAAAGCAGAAGATAATTTTTTATACGAAGAAACTTTAATCTGCATAAGATACATCCATTTTTTTTAACCCAAACCTCTGGTTTCACTTGTTCACTCTATCCACCTTTTACTGTGTAGATGAGCTGTAAAGTGTCTGAGAAGCAAGAGGCGGGAAAGCCAAATCAAAGCAAAATGCTTTGCAAAAAGGACATTTTCCCATAGACCCTGATTTTGTAAGGAGAAAGTCAGATTGCAAGATCATCCATTATGTGAAACCTAGAAATCAGCTTCATGGCTCTGTGTCCACTGTTCTCCATTGCTTCATAAGCACCACTATTAATGCTTCCTTATCTTCTGGGACATCCATAGAAAAGAATTCAAGACAGATTTATATATCTTGGAACTGAACTGGAGATTTTGATAGATTATTGGAAAGGAGAGGTTCTAATATCACAGATATCTACCTTTTGCAGATAATGCTGTAGATCCAGATGTATCTGCCAGGACAGTCTTTATAGATGTTGAGGAAGTCAAGAATCAAACTTGTTTGACCTTTACTGATGATGGATGTGGGATGACACCTCACAGACTCCACCGAATGCTCAGGTAAAAGTATCTTCTATTTTGTTATCTTGGTTACACAAACTATTTATGCCTCTTATCTTTTCTATAATATTTACCCCTATTTATCCTATGGATATTTATTAGACACATGTTAGTTTCATGACACTTATTGTGAAGCAGACAGTATTTCCATCTTCATGGCACTTAGAATCTAGCTGTCAATTCAGATGATTAAAGCAAGTAACCATAATGATGTACTATAAGCATAAAAATAGGAAAGCATGAGATACATGGGATATGCCCACAGCAGAACCTAATCTGACCTCAGAGGTCTGTAAAAGTCTCCTAGTTAGAATGATGTTCAAATTGAGATATAAAAGATGAGTCAAATTTAGCAAGGTAAGAAAGGGTAGGGAGTAAGGAATGGCAGTTCAAGAATAGAAAATGGTCTAAATAAAAACCTGAATGTCTTTATTTATCTGATACCTTCTCCAGTTTCTAACTCACCTAAACTCATTCTTAAGTCACAAGTACTGGAGTTGGGATGACTCATGGGCTAGAACTGTGAAGATGACTGAGTATAAAGAAACCCCATGAAAGGTAAATAGAAGGCATTCATACACGTACTCTTGGAACGTTTTACCTTAGAACCTCGCAGTTAAGAGGAGGTATTTTCTAACTAGTGAAGCTGCCATACCAGGTTCATTTAATTATTGTTAAACATCTATGGTTGAGAATGTTTGTGCTTTATTGTCTTCCCATATCACTTGGTGCAAGATGGGTGTTTCTTCAACCCTTTCCTTCTTTTTTTCCTTTTTAGCAGATGTGGTTGTTAACTCTCCATGTGCTTCCTGAACTAGAGCATGTAAAGTGTGGGTAACAATGGAGCAGTGCTGACGACAAGGGAAAGGGCTCAGAATCCTAAAATGGAAAACAAACTCATTGTGTTGTAGTTTTATTGGAAAGTTTTCTGAATTGGTAGCTGTTTATAGGGAAACCCCTTCTTCCTTCAAAGAAACAAAAATGAAATTTGGCTAAAGTAAGTGGTTATGTTTTACTACTCAGTAGTCGGTGTATCTTTTACCTTAGTCTCTATTTTTTTTAAAAAAATACTTTGTTTTATGTATATGCATGTTTTACTTACATGCATGTCTCAGATCCCCTGGAGATGGACTAACAGAAAGCTGGGAGCTGCCATATGTGTGCTGAGAATTGAATCCAGGCCTGTGGGAAGAACAGCTGGTGCACTTGACCAGTGAGCTACCTCTCCAGCCCTTAGTCTCTTAGTCACTCCTAGTTAGAAGAATATTTGAGTGCCAGGTTTGATAGTACATGCCTGTAATCCCAGCACTTGGGAGAAAAAAGCTAGGAGTATTGAGAGTGCTAGGCTTGTCTGTGCTATGAAGCTTTGCCAAAACCAAACAGAACAGGAACTGGAGAAACAAGGCAGAATATACCCAGTGTGCAGTGAATGTAGAGCTAGAGAGTTGGTTTGATTCTCTAATCTACTATATCAGTTCTGTTCCCTCAAATTAATAGTACATACTAAAAAGAAGACAATTTAGACATAAACTTAATATTTATGTCTAATTCTGTATTACATTTCTCTAAAATTTCTGTTTTTGTGTTTATGTGTATGTACATATTTGTGTATGTGTGTGTATAGGCATGTTCCTGTGTGAGAGCCAGAGTTTGATGTCGAATGTTCTCCTCAGTTACTCTCCACCTTTTTTCTCAAACAGGGTCTATCTTTGAACCTGGGATTCACCTTCAGCCACACTAGCTTGCCAGAAATCCCCAGATATTTCTGTGTTTCTACCTTCTTGGTGATGGGGTTATAAGCGTGCTGTGTCCAGTATAGGTTTTTATGTGAGTGCGGGAGACCTGAACTCGGGTCCTCTTGCTTCCATATTAAGCAATTTCCTCACTGAAACCACCTAGCTCCTACTAATCACCTCACTGACTTCATCCCACAACACCTTATTCCAGTTAAGTGGTCATCAAACAATAGGTCCAGCAAATATAAACACCTTCCATTTTTTTCTGTGCAGCTATTTATATGAAAGTTTTTATAGTTATAAGAAAGAAGGGAAGAAAAGGATGATTTAAAAATAATTTCAGGGCCCCAAGAGTTGGCTCTTACCTTAGTCTCTCTATTTTTTTTAAAAAAAAACTTTGTTTTATGTATATGCATGTTTTACCTACATGCATATGTCTCAGATCCCCTGGAGATGGACGAACAGAAAGCTGTGAGCTGCCATATGTGTGCTGAGAATTGAATCCAGGCCCGTGGGAAGAACAGCTGGTGCACTTGACCAGTGAGCTACCTCTCCAGCCCTTAGTGTTTAAGATCACTGACTGTTCTTCCAGAGGCCTTGGGTTCAATTCCCAGCATCCACACCGTAGCTCACAGCTGTATGTAACTCCAGTTCCAGGGAGTCTGACACCCTCTTCTTGCCTCCATGGACATTGTACACTTGTAATTTGCAGACATGCATGCAGTAATACAACTATTCACATAAGGTAAAAATATTAAAGCAAAAATTAAAACAACAAGTTTTGTTCCAAATTCATTTATTCAGTAAATTCTTACCAAATAAATGAATGAATCTGAAGCAAAGCCTTATTTCAAATGCCAGTGGTAATCTAGACAGATATGAGCTTTGTTCTAAAAGTGTTGAGAGTGTAATGAAAAAGAGAAGTTGGCTAGTGCTATGAATAAGTAGGCTGCTCTACCTAAGAGGTAACTGGTAAGAAAGAAGAGTACAATTTCATTGAGTATATTTAACAGGAAGAAATTAATCTAGTCTATGAAATTAAAATAAACTACATTATATACATTTAGGGGGTGTGGAATTTAGAAGACAACTTTTAATAGTTGCCTCTCTCCTTCCTTCCATCATGTGTTTTTTGGGATTGAACTCAGGCCTTCAGTCTTGGTGGAAGTGCCTTTGCCTACTGAGTCATCAATCATGATGGCTCACAAAATGACATTGGAAGCACACTATGAAGGATCAGTATCATCCACTCAAAATGTTGGCCCCTCCCAAAGAAGCCAAAATAGGCAGAAACTTCTATAGTCATAGAATTTTTTTCCTGTCACACAAAATATATTTTCCACTGATTTTCACAGAGCACTTTTTTTTATTAAAAGCTAATTTTTAGAAAATTGTGTTAGTGAGTACTTAATGTAGTGCCTGTACTGGATTTTTTACTTCTGATTGTATCTCAAAATAAATGTGAATTAGCTAAAAGATATTGTTTATTTAAAGGAGATTATTTAGTCTAATTCTACACCCCAAGACTTCACTTCCCACAATTGTTTTTCTAGCAATGTCTTGTATAGGACAAGCAAGTACTATTCTATTTAGTCTCTATAGCCCTAGACCACCATAATTTTTGAAGAAAAAAACAACCACTCTGAACTTTACAGGTAGTTTTAAATATTATTAATATGTAAAGTATTTTTTTCTTTTTTTTTAATTTTGTGAGATATTTATTTTGTATTTGGAAAAAAAGTCTTCATGGAAATTATGTGAAAATATTAAGCCTATAGCCATTCTTTTTTACCTCTGACATTTATTGGTATCCTGTGCCTGTTTTTGTGACTCACTATGCTACTCTTCCTGTTTTCAGGCTGATAAACTAGGGTGTGTAAGTGAAGGAGCAGTTTCTTTCATAAACACAGAAGCCCATGAAAATAGACTAAAAAAGGAAAAATCTGGGTTGAATAGGTAGTTCCTCTGAGTAATAGAGCACTTGTCTGGCATGTGAAGGCCTTGTGTTTAATCCCCAGCACCTCAAGTGGGGCAACAAAACAAAATCAAGGAAAATCTTTCATTCATTTTTTTAAGGCCTACTGTTGTGTCCCTCTTGGCTTCTTGGCTAGTATGTGAATCAGTGTATATCATTTAGAAGCTTTTCCCAGCAAGGTAGACAGCCTCTTTCAAAGGTCATGGGTTAAAAAGTAGCAGAAAGCCATAGGTTGAAGGCCTTTGCTGCATCCTCTCTGAATCACAAAGCATAGAAGATTTGCTCCTAAATAGCAGCTGGAGAGTAACAGCCTGCGTGTCCTTCTTTCAGCCATGTATAGGACATGTTACATTACCACTATATCTAGGAAACAAACACAGAAATGCTTACTCCTGTGTTTCCCTGGAGTTTTGTTAAAGTGTTGGTCAGTATCCTAATTTAAATTTATTTCTCTGGAAACTCGATTCCTGACATCTTAAGGGTTTTCAAGAGAAAATTGCTATGTTCTTGTATTCCATCAAGAGTGATAGTATTCAAGTCCCTTGAGGCATAGACAATGATATTTGTTAACAAGAGAGAATAGAACAAGATTGACATAGTGAAGATGAACCATCTAAGCCAAGCTATAGCTAGTCTGAATTTATTTTAGCTATATAAACTTACACATTTCTGTCCTTAAGTATGATGAGTGCTCTTGTATTAGGTATTTTTAGTTAAATAGAATACTTATCATGGCACCTTTGGCAAAACACAATGGCAAAACACAATAGCACGTGGAAGAGTTAGTAATAGAACAAAATCTAGAGCTTTCATTTCTCTTTTCCTTGCTTTTATCCTTTTCCATTCTGGTTTTGACTCTGCCCTGTTGCTTACCTGTTCAACCTTATATCATCATCTGATCTCCTTACAGTAACTAACACAAGGATCTGTACACGTGGAGGGAAAAATAGAGGAGACTCAAACATAAGAGATTGACATTTTGCCTGTGGTACTACTTTCCCTTGACCACCTAACTGAAAATTTTGTGATAGTAGAAAAAAATTAATTCAAATGACCATACAAATTCATTTCATGTGGCAGCTGAAAGGCCTGTTTATGAAGAGCCCTGAATTTTAGATACGTCATTAGATCTGGAGTACAGATAAGGAACAGTACATTCCAGTTCTCAGAATGAGTCCTAGAGACAGTTTAAAATTAAAGATAGGATATCACTTTATAATTGATGTATTTTACATAAATTGTAACTTTATCTTCCTAATGACCTTGTCTTCCCCAGCCTACTCTTCTACAAAATGAATGAAAATAACAGAATCTTATTCGTTTATAAGCCTCACTTCCTGGAATCATTAAGGCCCAAATATAAGGATAACTCAGTGTTCTCTTTTTAGAGGACCACTTCCCTGAAAACTGTTTTCATCTCACATTAGATTTATTTGTAGGATGCATAGAGACCTAGAGAACATCAGTACATTGTTACATAACATTATATAACAGAAAATTGAAAGCTGATCTCTTTTATTGGATAGTGAACACACAACCACAGTATTCTGGAAATGGAAGTCAGGTAGTTGAACCCTCTTCCCACTGGAAAGAGTAAGGCCAGAATCAACCTGCTCAGTTGTGCCATGTAGAGATGGTATCTCTTTCACTGATACCGGAGAAGCAGCTAATCTGTAATACATGAAATCCTGTCAGCTATCAGTTATGAGGGCAAGAATCATATCAGTTGTATTGACATTTGTATCTTCAGTGCTTAGCATAGTGCATAAATCATAGGGCTTCAATGAATGTTAAACTAATAGCAGTGTCCATCATTGTGAAATTGGGCAATGTGGAGATACACAATCCCCAAATAATTAGTATTATTTTTGGTGGTGGAGGATTCAAGAGGAAGATCATTTTGTAGGCATAATGTGCTTAAATGCTTTTATAGTCTGTTACTTGGATGTGTATCTTAGTGTGCAAATGGAAAGCGTAAGAAAGGGGAGGAATTTGACTCTCAGAGTAAGCTGATGACAAGGGGCTGCAGAGTTTGCTGAGGTGACTCAGTGAGAAGCCTTTAATAGAACAAGAGAGACTTTATACTGCAGCTGTTTGCAGATATTCACAGGCAGCACTACCTATTTTTATCCCTTGGCAGCATTCCAGTGAACTGTCCCAGCAGATGGAACAGAGCCTTAGAATTAGGAGGGTTATCCTTTGGGTGGGGACCTGGAATTGTCAAGATAAATGATCTTTTTAGATTTTTAGAGGATGATGTGACAAGACCAGAAGGCACTTAGTCCAAGTACCTCACTTAGCAGTGCTGATACTTTTATGACCCTCTCCAGGTAACAATGCTTTTCAGATAACCCCGACTACTAGCAGTTAGGACTGATGTATCTCAACAAGAAAGGTAGCTACCTGTGCCGGGCCTTCCTTGACTTCTACTCTTACTTTAGGCAGTAGAAGCATTTCATTTACAAAGTGTGACTCTGCCATATAGAACTATTTAATGTATTTAAGCACACACAAGCCACACTGGAAAATTTGTCTCATAGCCCAATCATAATTTCCTATGTTTTGCCTGGAAGGATCAAAACCAGTGGAAACAGAACTTGTTGCTGTTCTGCATGTGTAAGGTAATCATTCTCTTTGCTAACTGTTTTTGGATGCTTTTTACCCTACTTACTTCTTTTTTCTTTTGTAATTACAGCTTTGGCTTTACAGATAAAGTAATAAAGAAGAGTCAGTGTCCTATCGGTGTCTTTGGTAATGGTTTCAAATCAGGTTCCATGCGTCTAGGAAAAGATGCTCTTGTCTTCACCAAGAATGGGAATACTCTCACTGTTGGACTTCTGTCACAGTCCTACCTGGAGTGCATCCAGGCCCAGGCAGTTATTGTACCAATTGTTCCATTCCACCAGCAAAACAATATCCTTCCTAAAAATGGAGAGTAATTGATTAAATATTAGTCTGACAACTTTGGTGTTCACCTATTCTTCAGGTCAAATCCAGCTGGCATTTGATATTTCAGATTTCAAGTAAGGTTTTATATTTAAAGAGGTATTGAAACATCTCACTCATAACTGAAATGTCCCTCAATTAAATATTTTTTAAAATAGTGGACCATTAGCAGAAGTTTAATTTTTTGTGTGTTCAAATTCTCGCTGATACAGTTTGATTTATGAAATTATCTTTTTGCTAGATACTGTTCAGTGGTAAAATTCTCAGGGCCTTTGTCCCATAAAGGCTAACTGTATTTGTGTTTATGCTCCTAGAAATGTCCCATTTACCTGATTATCTGCTAGCAGCATGGCTCATTTATGTATACTTTGGTGGGCTCTCTTTTCTGAAGGGAGAAGTATGGCAGGAAGAATTGAACTTACCTGCTTCCAAATAGTTAAATTTTGGTCTTGGACTTTTTTTTAAATGAAGCACTTTCTTTGTTTACATTACATCTTTGCAACTGTATTCTGCAAGTATAACTGATTTTGATGTTTGAATAAATAGTGTTTTTTAACTTTTCACTTCCTTTTTTTCTGTAGCAGTAATGCCCATTCTTTACATGTAGATTTTGTGTCTCCATGTAACACCAAAGGCACTCTTTTTTTATAGTACTTATTGCTTTACATAAATGTATAATTATGTGTTTCACTATAACATTCTCATTTATATAATGTGTTTGTATCATTTTTACCCCACTCTCTTTGGCCCCTCCCACCAATCCTCTATCTTTTCTCAGCTAGTCCTTTTTGATGTCCTTTTTTGTGAACCAGTCAGTTTCATTATGACTCTTCCTGATACCATCCTCATTAGATATTTTCTTTGACTGAGCTATGTTTACAAAAAATGGTTGTTACTGAAGATTCTTTGCCCAGCCTAGAAGCCATCTTGAACTATTCAATTTTCAACGATGAGAGAGACCTGCTATCTCAGTTCGATGCCATCTCAGGCAAAAAAGGCACCCGTGTTGTCATTTGGAATGTCCGGAGGTATAGTATTACAGGAGTGTTAAATTTTAATAAGCCAAAATTATATGATAAAGTGCATTTTGATATTATTGTCTAGATTAGATTGGATAAATACTGAGAAAGTTACCTCTCTGTAACTTCCTTGATTCTGTTGAAATAGTGGTTCTCATTGATAAAACGATGTGTATATATGATGAAAATATGCATATCCTGAGGCTGCAGCCACAAATGATCATGATAATACAATGCAACATTATTGTGACATTGCAGAATCATTTACATTTTCATTCCATGTTTATTGTTTTAAGATTAGCAGATGATGATTATTTTATGCACTGGCCAATTAAAATGAATGATAAGAAAGATTATAGTGAAATACACATGATAGTTTAAAAGTAAATTCTATATTCATACTTTTAGAGTAGCTTGGAATAGGAAAAAAGATCTTTGAAACAAGTCAGTCTTAACTATAATGAAGCTGTACTGAGATTGTAAGTTTAAAGCTAATACAACAATCAAGAGGAAGTCTATGATGCATCTTTTAATTTTGGCATGGCAAATAGGACACATTTAAAAGTGCATTAAGGCTTAAAAAGAAACCCTAAAAACTTTTAATATAGCCATTGAATGTTACTTACATGTTTAATAGAACAATCCACAAAAATATGTTCATTTTTTTCTCTGTATGTCAAATACTTTTATAACTTCTTGGCTGCATAAAGTATATATATTAAAAAATACTGGTTTATACAGATACTGTAATTATAATTTAAAAGAAAAAGTAAGGAGGGCTCATATACCCTATTGGGAAAACTTTAATGATATAATTTGTCTAACCATGGACTGTTTTGCTGTGGTATTTCCAATGATTTACCCATATTAAACACATTTTTTTTCTGTGCATCTCAGTTAAACATAAAAGCTTACATGGCAAAATAATGTTAAGAAAAGCTGCTTTAAGGCTTACTATATTACTTTGTTGAAAGGCTTTTCAGACATATTCATTTCCTGATATTTAAGAGAGTAATAAAGTATTACTATATTCCATTTTTTTTAAAAAAAATGTTTTTCAGTCCTTATTCTTGGATGTCGTAGATGGGGGCAAAAGAGATAAGGACCTTCTGCACATTGTTTGTGCTAGAATGTGCTAATATAGTAAGAATCACATTTATCATAAATATCCAGAATATGCTTTTACTGCGGTGTGGGCTTTACACAGGCTGCATGCCACAATGGTGTCTGGTCAGCTTTGAGAATGGAGGTCAGTTTTCACCATAGCAGCTCTGAGCTTGAGCTTGGAGGATGAAGGAGATTAATATTAGACCTTGAGATGGCTCTACAGGCTACTAGTTGTTTCTCAATTTTATTTGCTCACATAACTTTTCTTTTTCTTATTTAAGAATAGCCCTAGGGACTACTGTTCCTCAGAACAAATTTTGACTGTTGTTCTAATACAAAAATTGTCTCTGTGACCCATTTTTTAAAATGCAAATTTAAAGTGATCCTTTGTTTTTTTTCCCTAATTTATTGGTGAGGTTGCACATGGTCTTGGAGAGAAGTAGCTTTCCAAGTACTTCCAAAGTGAAGTAACCAAAAAAAAAAAAAAAAAAAAAAAAAAAGGACTGAGAATAAGAAAGGTCCAGATGAAAGGGATACTAGTGTTATTATATGTATACTATAATTCCATATTTCAGAGGGCTAGAAAACAGATGATGTGCAGTTGTGGTAGTGGCAGTGGCAATGATGATAGTGTGTGTTGCCTTTTAACCATTCAAGCCTAGTGCTAGGCCAGGCATGATGGTTCATGCCTTTAATCACAGAACTTCAGAGGAAGAGGTAGGTGAATTTCTCTGAGTTTGAGGCCAGCCTGGTCTATGTAGTAAGTTCTAGGTCAGTCTAGGATACATAAGTCTTAACAGGGGAAAAGACATAGGACTAGATCTGGGGAAATTCATGGTATCTTAATAATCCATATTCTGCTGCTGGAATCAACAGAAAATGATTTGGATTCATATGTTCATTCAGTTGGAAAAAGTGATATTTAGTGACTTGTTTTCCAGCACTTAGAAAACAGATATTTAATATCTTGCTTTGGGGGTGGCTGACATCCATTGACTCATCAGATCACAAATGTTCCACATTCCTTCTTGTTTTTCCTCATGAAGCTGGCATCACCAACACCATGAAACAGGGTATATTGATTATGATAGGAACAAGTTAGATATTGCCTGGTTAAATATTCAAATTGCATAGCATAGTTCCTTTAGAGTGGCAGTAAGGGAAATCAGCATATATCTAATTATTTGCTTATATTTCACTTCTGTTGGGTTCCTAATGAATCTCCACCCCCAGCACGAGAGCCAGTTCTGAAATTGGTGCTTGTCTCTTTTATTTAGAAACAGAGATGGAAAGTCTGAACTGGACTTTGATACAGATAAATATGATATCCTGGTATCAGACTTTGATGATGAAGAAACTGGTATTGCCTCTGAGCTTCCAGAAACAGAGTATTCCTTACGGGTAAGAATAGCACTTCAATGGTGGGAAGTACAATTTCCTATAACATGAAAACATTGTCAAACAGTTGAATTGAAGTGTAGATGTGTAGAGATGACACCTTTCTGTCCTTTGCATAATATAGCTGCTTCCATCTCAAAATGGCAGTTAACATATTATGAAAAAAACATAGAAATTGAGCCAAATATTTGCCAAGCCTGGGCTCAGTTTGCTCATGATGTTCTTGGGAGGTATCTATAGAATTGGAAATATGCATAACAATTTTTCTTTCACAAATCCATAGGCATTTTGTAGTATTCTGTACATGAAGCCCCGGATGAAGATTTTTCTGCGTCAAAAGAAGGTGACTAACCAGATGATTGCTAAGAGCCTTGCCAATGTGGAACATGATTTATATAAGTCTCCCTTCACAGTATCCTTCTATGTGTCTGACTATTTTTTTATTTTTATTTTTTTAAACTTTATTTATTTATTTATTTGCCTTGATGTTTGCCTGGAACGGGAACCACAGACAGTTGTGAGCTGCCATGTGGGTGCTGGGAATCGAACCCGGGTCCTCTGGAAGAGCAGACGGTGCTCTTAACCGCTGAGCCATCTCTCCAGCCCCCGTGTCTGACTTTTTAATTCTTGGGTAAATCTCTCTATTGATGCACAGCCAAAATCCTGCCTTACTCCAGTTCAAAATTATATCCTAAAACATCCAAAATTGTGTGCTATGACACTACCCTTGAAGGAAGAATTTTTTAAGGGTTGGTGTACCAGTTTTATCAGAAATTGACTTGCAGAATTTTAAATAAGACTGTGGTTGAGTAGATTTTAAAATCTAATATTGTTTTACTTGTGTATCTCGAGACAGGGCCTCTCACAGTATTCCATACTGGCCTGAAAATCATTGTGTAGTACATGTTAGCCTGGAACTTGAGGTGATTCTCCTGCTTGAGCCTCCTGAGTACAAAGATTACAATTCTATGCTGCCACACATGGCTTAGAAATCTTTTCTATTAGTTATATTTATTTTTAAATCCTCAGTGTATGCCAGTGAGCAACCAGATTTGAGAATTCCATCCACAGATATTCCCATTGCATTTGATTAAAAATTTTTAGTTGGAGTTGTTCATCTTACAGGGTATGTTGTACTAGGTCCAGATTTAGACTTGAATGTGAATTAGTGAGTGGAAATTAAAGATGTTTCTAGGAGGATATGAATCACTAACAAGCTCAACATGGATTTCCTGGGAACTTTTCATAATGACAGCCACCTAGAAGAGCACTTGCTCATTTTCTACACCTTATTGCACTGTGAGTGGATTTCAGATACTAGGAACAATCTTGAGATGAACTATGCTCATTAGCCATCTTTATTGGTGGCTTTTTGAAGGAAAAAAGTAGTGTTCATAAGACTGAGAACTCAAGTGTCTATGAAAACTTGCTTTTGTATTTTCTAGTAACCAGAAATACAATTTTTGGCCCTAGTAGACATGTTCTCTGTATTTTAAAAATAAAAGACATTATTTTACTTCTTTTATTTGTTTTCTTACTGCCAGGATTAGAAATCATGCATTTAAAACATACTGTACAGTTATTACTCACAGTGGATTTTTTTTTCCATTTTGAAAACACATACCTTTTCTTCCAGGAAATTTGTTTTAAAGCCCTAAACAAGCCCAACTTAGAGTCAGACCTAGCAAGTGGGAAGATTGTTTATAACTTCATCTTATGTAGGTTAGGATCATAGTGCTGTACATTTAGCAGGGTTCCTCTAACTGCCAGTTTTTTCCAACCTCTGTCTTTACACTATGTCATTTTCCTGAGTGTAGCTTCTTACTGTTAATGGGTTTCTATTAGGCCATCTTTAGTGCATATGTTCTATATCTCAGCCTCCCTTCCTATTAATCTAGTTACCTTCTAATACTACAATCCTAGTTAAAGAGGATCACTGTTGGCATAACTAAAATGAAACCTCAAATGCTGCAATTATTTTCCTGAGATGGCTGCAGAATGAGGTAATTGATTCTGATTTATTTATTCCTCAGTCATCCAAAAAAAAAAGCCTCTTACTCTTCTCTGGGATCTTCATACAAATTTTATGCATTTTCTCCAACAGTGTATCCTCAGCCCCTTAGTTACAATTTTAAAAGTGTATACCACAAAATATTTGACAATCAATATCTTTAAAATGTCAATTTTATGGTGTGAGAATTTTGATTGATTTGAGAAAGTTTTGTCTTATTTCTTTTTGTTTTGGAATAAGGTCCTATTTGAAGTTTGTCTTGAGTTCCTTGAGCTCAGAAGTGTTATATGTCTGAATCAAATATGGGTTTACCAACTGTATCATATTTCCTATTGTACCTGACCCATTTGTCATATGATACTGATTTACATAGCTTGTCATTTACAGAGACTGTGTAATTTTTTTTCTGTGACAGTAAGAGAAACTAAGGAAAGATTTATTTTAGCTCATGATTTCAAAGATTCAGTCCATCTGGCAAGAAAGAGATGGTGAAGCAGAGTAGCTAGCTCACAGTGTGGGAGCCAGAAACGCAGCAGAACAAACCGACATGGCACACCCCTTTAATCCTAGCACTTGGGAGGCAGAGGCAGGCAGATCTCTGTGAGTTTGAGGCCACCCTGCTGGTCTACAGAGCAAGTTCCAGAATAGCCAGGGCTACACAGAGAAACTTTGTCTAGAAAAAAAAAGTAGAACAAGAGATTAGTTGTGTTTTTAAATGTCTTTTAGAAAGTTTATGTTGATTCACATGCAATGACATTTGGTGGGTTTTTTTTGTTGTTTGTTTTCAGTAATATAATACTTTTTTTTCTATCGAAGCCTCTGGTGTTTGTCTCCTTAATGGTTTTTTCTCAGAATAAGCAAGTGAGAATCACCTTTGGATTTTCTTGCAATTATCATAACCAGTATGGAATAATGATGTACCATAACAACCGCCTTATTAAGGCCTTTGAGAAGGCAGGCTGCCAGTTAAAGGTGAGTAGTTAATGTTGTCATAGACGCCTGCAAAGAATGGGAAGAGAATTTTAGATTGATGGGAAGATTCATTAATGGTTTTCACCCCAGTTCATGACAGTTGTTAGATTCTAATACTGAAATTCTGGACCAATATGCGAGGTGGCATATGTGAAAAACTCTCATCTCTCAGGTGCTAACTAGGCAACTAGTTATCTGTTTGTAAGGAGTACAGTTCAGTCATCTCAGCCATACCATGGGTATTAGCTTATTAAAGTGTAAAATAGCACTAATTTTTATTTTTGTGGAGAGACAATAAAGGTATATTGGAAAGTTCATAAAATTTAGTGGCTGAAATCAAAATTTATGCCTTGGCTTTTCTATTTATAAGCTATATCTCTGGATAAATCAAGTAATTCCTCTGAGGTTTGATTTCTGTGCTAGTAAAGTAGAAACAGTTTTCTTTCTCTTCCTTTCAATTTACAGGGTTAAAAGATATTAAACATGATAAATGATATGAAATATTTCCTAAACCAAACAACACAAATATTACCATTCTCTCTGATGTTTTAATGATCATTTAAAGTGCTAATTACTACAAGTGCCCATTTTGTCCTTTTTTGAAGATTATATTATATGGTTGGAGTTTGGTGAATGGCACAGTAGGACAGTTAGATACGCCCCTGGAGAGCTCACTGGGCGATCTTGTTTCTTTGTGTTGGATTATCTTTGAACAACTCCTGGCTATATGTCGCTTCAGTTGCTCCTTGATTCTAGTAAAGAGCAAAGCAAGCTTTAAACCCCCCAAATCCCTTGCACATCACCTCGGACTCTGGAAGTTTCTTGGTGACCTATGTATGTTTGCAAATGCCTGTGTTCGGTGTGGTGATTTCATCACACCTCTCATTTTTAAATGAGGTTTTATTTCAGTCCTGCAGAATATTAGTATATAATCTTGCTTTTGAGCAGTGTGAATTCTTTATTCCAGTGAACCTCTTGGCAATCATAGATCTAGAACACATGAAAATGAAGTTGTCTGCATGAAGTATAGATAGCTACTAGAGCTAAGGAATTCTAGGGAATCCATGAATCACTGAACAGTCTGAGAGATAGAAAGGGAGGGATCTGGATGGGAGGGGGTGGAAAAGAACTGAAGAACTGGGAAGAGAAGAGGGAGGGAAAACTGTTATCAGGATATATTATATGAAAAGAAAATCTCTGCGCTAGAACTTGTCAGGTCCCAGTCTGTTGAAGAACATTCTAAGTGTTCCTCTGCATCTTTATGGCCTTTCCTCACCCATGAATACTGTGTAACCTTTTCCATTATTTTTTGGAATCAAAAGGAAATGTCTCTAGGCCATCAATAGTAATGTGTTGAAATTAACATTTTCTTCTAAGCCAATTTATGGAGACACTGTGGGAGTAATTGGAGTCGTTGAGTGCAATTTCCTAAAGCCTGCCTACAACAAACAAGACTTTGAGTACACCAAGGAATACCGGTGAGTCACTCTCAACCTGAGATATTTCAGATAAATCACTCAGATGCCATTCTGCTCTCTTAGACTTCTGAAACACTGCTAAAAGCCAGGCCAGAGAACTTAACTGACAATGACTTCAGATATATTTTCCAAGATTAGAGATGAGTTTGCTCTTTTTCACTTCACCTTTAGAAATTAACAGAATATAGGAGTATTTTGGTGGAATATTTCTGGTAAAATGAAGGACCTTGTCTTTCATATTGAGCATGTTTTGGGAAGGGAAATTTTCTTGAAGCCAGTGAACAGTTTTGGAAATGTTAGAACAACAAAGAAGCTAGTGTATGCTGTCATGGAAGGATCTAGAGAAGATGCATAGTTCAGAATCAGAAAGGAACTTGACATTGAGGTTAAACCAATAGGGATATTTTAGGAATTGAAGAAAGGAGCTATTAAAATGAGGTTGAAAATAGGTTTGAGGTTTAGAAAACAGCTCAGTAATAGAATGCTAGTTTATTAGCACACATGCAATCCTGAATTTGATGCCTCTTTGTGTTAGGTAAAGGACATAGGATGAAAAATTAGAATCTTTGATTGTTATGGACAAATGTGGTATATGAAAATATGAAACTTAAATACACAAAAGTGACTAATGTATGTATGCAAGCTGAGGAGAACCTTTACTTATTTTACTTTTTGTTTTTCAAGATAGGGTTTCTCTGTGTATTCCTGGCTATCCTGGAGCTTATTCTGTAGATCAGGCTGGCCTCAAACCCAGAGATCTGCCCCTGCCTCCCTAGTGCTGGGATTAAAGGCATCCACACCACTGCCTGGCTGAGGAGAACCTTTAAATATAACTAAAGTAAATCAAAGAAACCTTCACAAGACAGATTATATTTGAGCTTAAACTTAAAGGAAAAGGTGATATTTTCTAGGTAAACAAATGAGAAGAGCATTCTAAGACAGTGGTCCTCACCCTTCCTGATGCTGCGACCCTTTAATACAGCTCCTCATGGTGTAGGGACCCCCAGCCATAACATTATTTGGTTGCTACTTCATAACTGTAATTTTAATGCTGTTATGAATCATAATGTAAATATTTTTCAAGATAGTTTGTCAAAAGGATCATGATCCCAGGTTGAGAACCACTGTTTTAATGAAAGTATAGGAATGGCACAGAAAGGTAAGGGATGTTCTTTGTATATGAAGAAAAAGAAGATGTGAGAACATTTTGTATCATTTTATTTAAAATCCAAGCAGTATTTTTTTAAGAGTGGGAGGAAAAAATATTTCTCAGAAATGTTTTTTGTGCTCCAAGCTACAACAAAATTAATTAAATGTTCTTTCATTTATAGAACACCGTAAGAACTTTAGATGCAGAGTTTGACAAAGAGATAGCTATTTGAATGGCAGTCCCAAATTAATTTCAGCATAATTGGGTTTTACTCACTCAGGTTTATCAGTGGTTATGGCAACGGTGTGCCCTGGATCCAAATAAATTAATCATTTAAATGTGAGTCATAATGAAGACCTTTAACCAAGATCTCTCTCTTAAATGTGAAAGTTTAGAAATAACATTAGTTTAATGGAACCAAATATTCTTTCTTGTGAGTGAAAGTGATGAATTTATGATAATCACCATGTGGAAACCAAATGTCAGATATTAAAATGTTTTAACAGCTTTCTATATTATTGCCAACATACCATTAAAATCTATATTTTTTTCTTTTGGCTACATTACACTTCTAATTTTTGATGCCTAGTTTTGATATGATGAATTTAAGGTGATTTTAGAGAGTTCAAATAAAAGCATTCTATAAAGAGTGGATTTCTGCTCAAGTAATATTATAGTTACTCTGTTTTGATTTTACTAAAAGCAGAATGACAATACTAACACACATAGAGTTTTGTGAATAATAAATTTGCTAATTATTGCCCAGTTCAGGCATTATTGCCATCTTTTTAAAATATTTATTTTTGTTTTATGTGTATGAGTATTTTTCCTGCATGTGTATATGTGCACAACGTGTATGCCTGATGCTAGTGGGTGGCAGAAGAGGGTATCAAATCCCCTGAAACTGAAGTTATAGACAGTTGTGAACTGCTGTGTGGGTGCTGAGAACTGAATCTGGGTCCTTCTCCAAGAGCAGCAACTGCATTTAACTACTGATTCATCTATCAAGCCCCACTTTTTTTTTAAAGACAAGATTTCATATAGTTCATGCTTGCTTAAAATTCACTATGTAGATGAAGGTAGTTTTGAACTTATATACTTCTTACCTACATCTCACAAATGCTATGATGATGATAAGAATGAATCACTATGCCCTGTGCCCTTATGCTAGGGACTGAACCAGGCACTTGCATATGTAAGTATGAGCTATGTCCCCAGCCCTATTGCCTTTTAAGTAAACTTCATACAAAGTGAGAAAGGTTTTAGATCAAAGCATGGAAAATTGAAATTAGGTATGAGGGCATAGACCACTAACCCCAACACCTGGGGGACATAGCAATGAGATTGTGAATTCAAGGCCACCCTGGGCTACATAATGAGTTCTTGGGTAGGCTCATCTACATAGCTAGACCTTCCATTCTCTTTGTGCCCCTTAAAAAATGAGAATTTTAGAGAAGGATTAGAGAACATCATTTGCTGTCACAAAGTCCTCCTGTGAGTGTTACAGACTCAAAGGTACAAATATTAAAGAGATACAAACTATCATACTATGAGAATATTTAAAAAACATATTGTATAATATATCACTTTGAACAATATGGATATTAGATTTTAGCAACAAATATCATGGTTCAAGCTTAAAACATTTTTAGAGTCAACTTCACCTTAAAAATGCAACCAAAGCATATTAACTGAGCAAAGCCATTAACATAAAACACAGTGACTAGGTTTTATAGAATCTTCCCAAGGATTTCAAAACAGAGTTGCTTACCTTAAAGACTTTGAATTCTATTTGTAATAATAGATTATTACATATCAGAAAACAACTAAATAGCAGTAAAATGGCTCATAGATTCTGGTTCTATACAGGAAGAATGCTCTGATGAGACAGACAAGGGAAGTTTTAGGTATATGATATGACTTAAGATATGCCTTAAATGGATCTCTGAGTTTGAGGCCAGCCTGGTCTCCAGGACAGTCAAGACAGTCAAGTGGGAATAGAGATAAGGTGATGTACTACTAGAGTTAAGAAACATCAAACAAAATGGAAAATGTAGGGCCAAATCCTAAAGCAGAGATTGGCAAACATTTTCTGAGAAGGCCAGAGAGAACTATTTGGGCCTTTGTAGGACACATAGTCTGTTACCCAATTCTCAATTCTGTCATAGTATGAAAGCATATATTGACAGTATACAAGTGAGTATTGTACAATTTTGTTCACAAAACAGGCAGTGAGGAAGACTTACCTCCAGGCTATAGTTGGCACACCCTTTTTCTTAGAACCCTTATATCAGAATTATGTGCCAAGTTATATCTGGTGGATTCAGAGAAAACTGGCAATAATTTACATTTTAGGGAAGAACAGCAATATTCAGCTTCTGTCTACAAATAGCAGAAAGCATCTTTTATTGTTGTAGCAATTTACCATAAATTTATTGGCTTAATATGACACTAATTGACTGTATTAGAGTTCTGTAGGTTAGACGTCTGACTCAGATCTCACTGGGCTAAAATCAAGGTGTTGGCAGGCTGTCTTCCTTTCTGGAGGCTCTGGGGGAGAATTCAATTCCTTTTTTTTTCCAGCTTTAGAGGTTGCCAGCATTCCTTGGCCCAAGGCCTTCTTCTCCAACTTCAAAGTCAGCAGTGATGAGTTGCATCCTCCTCACATTGCATCATTCCAGTAAACTTGCTTCCATGATCACATTGTCTCCACTAATTCTGACTTCTCTGCCTCACTCTTCCACACTTGAAGGCCTGTGGTTCCATTGGATGGTTTAGAATATTTTTCCTCCTTTAAGGTCAGCTGATCAGTAACTCTGTTACTGTATATGACCTAAGATATTCACAGATTTTAGGGATTGGGACCTAGACATCTCTGAAAGACTATTGTTTTATTATTTTATTTGTCAGTCTGTCCTCTGGTACTTCAAGATTTATTTTTCACATTAATAAAGTGATTGGTCTATTCCAGCATGATCAAAAATTTCAGCATCTAAAGTCTTAGCTAAATGTCATCACCTCAAAAGTCCCATATTTTATATCTAAATAATTTTTCTGAATCTGGTTTACACGGGGATAATATTCTCTCTCTCTCTCTCTCTCTCTCTCTCTCTCTCTCTCTCTCTCTCTCATACACACATGCACACACTTTACTACTAAGATGTAAAAAGGAGGAGAAGCACAGGATACCGATTATATAAAAGTTCTGTGTCAAGTGATGTTTAAACTGAAAAGAAAAAAAATAAGAGTTATGGGTATCAAGAAGTTTCTTAAATTCAGCTAGTCAAATTCTATTAAATATTAAAGACCTTGCATACTTTTCTTGGGCTTGCAACACTGCTCCATATCATGGAAGCTCTGCCTTCTGGGCTATGGTTCAACTCTCAAAATTATTTGTACTTGAAGACTAGTATATTTTCACAGCAAAGGAGTTTCATCAATTTTATCTTCACTAGAGTCTTGTTAGTTATTTAATTTATTTTTATGACAATAATATAATTGCTTTATTTTTTCTTTTCCCTTTCCTCTCTCAGAACTTCTCACTTTTAAATTCATGGCTTTTTTTCAGTATCATTATTATATACACACATATATACATGTATACACATATACTCTTAATTACATCCTGCTCAGTCCCTATAATGTCACTTATATGCATATATTTTTTAAAGTTCCGTAGGATTCTTTCATTATATATTTTCTCCCATTTATTCATGTCAATTGGAGCTGAAAGTGTTTGTGTTCCTACCATTTCAAAAACCTTGTAGGTCTTCCATGGATATGATGAATATTCATTCCATTTAACAAGAGGATCTTGACTGATATTTCCTAGATAATCTTATTTCTCTTCTTGGCCTCAGCTTAGATAGTTGGGAAGGTCTATGAGTCACTTGCTTAATAGTCCCAAAGAGCCTTGTATGTGACTGAATATTTTGACCTTTTGATCTGACTAAGGTATTAGCTAATGATTGTCCAGCCCTGCTCTTACAGTCTGAATAATGAATCTGTACATTTTAATATCTTTTGTGATTTTGACTGACTGAGAATAGTCCAGATTGTCAAATTCTGTTTCCTTTCCCGCTATCAGGTTTTTAATTTATCTTTTCTGCATTTTATACAAGCAGCCAGAGGACACAAGTTCAGCAGTTTATCTGGGGAGCTCCTCAGCCAAATGTACAAATTCATCATTTACAAGCTGGACTTTTCATGGAACTGCACGACATGTTTCTGCTAAGCTTTCTGTGACTATGCAGCTAAGATCATATTTCAGATTTTCCAGTAACATGTTGGCTCATTTCCCCTGAACCTTGATTTGTATGTAGTGTCTTTAACATCTGTCTTTCTAACTCTGTTTACAGTGATTTAGGCATTCTTTAAGGCAATCTTTAGCTTCTTGTCTACCATGCTTTTCTGCTTCCTTCTGAGCCTCCAGCAGTTTGGTTAACATCCGTCCTTATATGTATTTGCTGTCTGCTCTATGCAGTTTAGACTCCGGCATGTTTCTAAACCTTTGCCAGATTTCTTTATTTTCCTTTTATTATGTTTTTAGACAGGGACTTGTGTAGCCTCATGATCACTGTACGGCCCAGGCTGCCAAATTTCAGTTCCAAAGAAACTTCCTCATTTTTAGATATATTTTTTATAGTTACTATTACTCTGTTTCTAGGCACAATGATCTACCATATTCTTTTTTGTTGGATTTTCAAAAATACTTATTTATGTATATGTGCGGACACATGTGAGCATATGCAGGCTCAGGACATGAGGCTAAATAACAAGCTTTACCCACTGAACCATCTCGAGGGACCTGTATTCCTTCTGTCACATCACTGTATTCCTTCTGTCACATCACTGTATTCCTTATGTCACATCACTGTATTCCTTCTGTCACATCACTGTATTCCTTATGTCACATCGTATTGCATCATATATTTGTGAATTTACATTGAATCCATTTACATTTAAAGTAATCATTGGTAAGGGGTCTGTCATTTGGCAATACATTTTATAGGCTCTCTCATTTCCTACATCCCTGTGTTTTATGTGTAGGTGGTGTTTTATAATGGAATGTTTCAATTCTTTTTTTGTTTCCCTTTATATACATTAGCTATTTTTCATATGGTTATCATAGAGAGTACATTTAAGATGCTCCTGTCTCTTTCCTTTCAATTTAGACCTCAAATGTATATGGTGGAGCATTGCTGGTGCCTCATATCCTCATACGGTCTTCAAGCTTTGTTTCCATCTCTTTAATTTTCCTTCTTATTCTTCCTTAATTTTAGTAATTTATTTAAGTTTCTGGATTCTTCTACTTGTCCTACTTTTGAATCCATCAAGTAAATTGTCTGTTCTACTCAGTTCTACTTTTTGTGTTTGTTTTCTGTCTCCTTATTGCCATTTTTATGTTCAAAAATTTTTGAACTTGACTCCTTTGACATTTTCCTTGGGTTTTTGGAGAATCTTTAAAGAGAAAGTTACCTTGGGTTTCATTTTTTAATACCATATCTTCATGTTTCTTAGTATGCACTGTGATTTTTATAACACAATAATTCTGGCAATGAGATTTTCTCCGTTTCATAGGATTTGCTGAATTGTTTTTGCTTATGTGATGTCAGTGGTGTGGTTTGCTGTAAGCTATCTCTGTATCAGGGGCCAGGTAGAGTTTAAACTTAAAGCTTTCTCACTTTTTTTTTGAATGTGTGTTTTCCTCTGGAAAATCATAGTGACTCTCTAATATTCTACATATGCATATATGTGTTATGTGCATATGCACACACATATGATGCATATGTATATATGTTTCTGTGCATGCTTTTAAATGTCTTCGTTTTTAACATCTAGCTCCCCAAACAGGAAAAATATGAAGAGGTGAAATTAAAGTTTCATCAATTTGAATGTCCCGAACATCATTTCAGTTAGAGGAAGAACTTGTAATCATGGAGATTATAACAGAAAAGGGCTACTTACCCATTGTGTGATCAAAAATAGTAGCAATGACAGTACACATCATCCTTGAAGGATGACCTTTTATTCCTATCATGGTTCTTATAAGTGGCTTGTGGAACACCTGCAGGATTCTCTATCATGGCACTAGAGGTGGAG
The DNA here is from genome assembly GCA_004025045.1 of Sigmodon hispidus. Taxonomy (NCBI): domain Eukaryota; kingdom Metazoa; phylum Chordata; class Mammalia; order Rodentia; family Cricetidae; genus Sigmodon; species Sigmodon hispidus. The sequence goes on along the minus strand of PVIH01006268.1, from coordinate 12,793 downwards.
AATGAGTAACTATTTCTCTTCTAAGAACAGAAATGGACCAAAATTAGCCACAACATACCACCTAAATGTTCCAAAATACTGATTGTTAAATATTCACTGGATTAGATTCAGGATCCTATAGCAGCTGTGGAACATTTTATCTTATTAGTCCTAGTTCTCTGTGGTCAGGCAGATTCGGCCAGTTCAGTTGTTGTCTAGGCAAGGAGATGAGTTCCACGTGTCTCCTATTTATCCTCCTAGGAGCCCGTCAAATTTTCTTTATCAAGTAGACCTGGAAGAGGAAACAAGGCATATAACTCATTGAGGGGAGGATACTAACAGAGAGGTGGTGGGAAAGGAATGAGTTAATACAGGAACTTGTCTATGATTATTTTAATCTCCATGTATGTAGTGAGAATCTAATTTAAAATGAGTAAGGTGGCAATGAGGAAAAGATATACTGAAGAAGAAATTTGCAAAAATACTGAATAATGATCCCGAGGGTAAAGAGAGGTTTGAAATTTCTCAAGTTTATAGTGTTCCAGGTATGTGTAAGTTTGCATTAAGTTATAATCCTGAGGGATAGAATTTAATAGGAATTATTCATTAGACAAAAAGGCAAATTTAGATTCAGTTTCCAATTACAGTGTTGTACAAAAATAGTTGATTTTTTAATAGATAAGATTTTGTGTTCTATTTGATCCTGAATCATGTCCCTATCATCATTTGAAAATTTAATAATTCAGTATTTATCTGTGTCCTCATTCTTTCATAGTCTCTAATGACAACAACAACATACTCATTTCATGATTCTATAAGCCTTGAAAATATATTTAGACCATTCTACTTTTTTGGATCTTACAACCATTTTAAGTTCACAACCAAAGTGACTATAAATCATTATGATGTTAACATTGTGACATGGTTTTTGTTGTAGTTTTCATTACGATTTTATTACAGGACTTTTCAAAGGCAGTTGACTCATGTTAGTTTTTAAAGTTGTATTCAGAATTATACAGACTATTCTAAATTGCTGAATTTTGTTCAACAGGAGGAGCTTTTGAAAGATAAAAAAAATTTCAAGTGATGAACATTGACATACTCCTTGCATTTTTTTTCAGGTTGATAATAAATGTTCTTGCCCAGAAGCTCAATGCTTATTGGAAGGAAAAAACATCTCAAGAGAGTTTTATGACCTTACGTGCATTCAGGCCAGTATCATAAATAATAAAATATAGAATATGAAAACATTAAGGGTAATGTTATTCCATGAAATGGAAGAAACAAGAATAAAATGATGTTTTTGCACATCAAGATTAGTTAATTAGCAATAAGAAAGCACAAGTACTAATTACATCCTTTTACCTCTTCATTCAGTTTGAAGACTTATGTGGTTTGGGTTATACATGTTAAGGGTTTAATTGTCTCAGTTTAGGAGAGACTAATATAGTGGGGATCACGGTCATTTAAATCAGACACTCCTCAGTAGAGAGTCTAGACCTGCTTCTTGATAGTTGAGCACACTTTGGTACGTGGGTCACTTCCCTTCTTTGTATTAAATTAGGCTCTTTGATTTTAGAACAGTGCATGACATAGAGTAGGCTTTCCGACATCTTAACAAACTTGCTTTCTCTTTATTCTTACTAAATTTTATTTGGACTGTACTGGTATTTCAGAACAGAAATAGAGAATGAAACATATTAGAGAAAAAGTAGAGGTTTCTGAATCTATGACTTAGTAAGTAAGGAGAAAAAGGTTAGTACAGCAGGCAGGCTGCATAACAACACACATACATTCAGTGATAATATCCCCAAGCTAAATATTGAAGTGCTAGAGGGGTGGCTTCTACTTTTTAAAATAGAAATTACTAGATCAATGTATGGTACAAAAAGTTTGTTTCAAATGCAATCTGAATGCTGTGTGTAAGTTTCTGCATTATTCTAAAGATCTCAGCTCATGCCAGTCCTCCCATTTTTGCCAAAAATTTGAATGAAAATGAGATGCCATTTTTTTCTTTCAAATTAGCAATGATAAATGTAGTGAGACATGTTCAGATATTGCCAGGATACGTATGACCTAGCAGAGAATTTTTTCTTTTTAAAATTACTATTAATTAATTAACTAATTAATTAATTTTACATTTAGACAACACTTTCCCCTCCCTTCTCTCCTCCCACCTCCCTTCTGTTCCCCCACCTCAATCCATCTGTTTCTGTTTAGAAAGGTGCAGGCCTTCCATGGATGCCAAAAAGCATGGTATATAAAGTTTCAGTAAGACTAAGCACCTCCACTTGTATTAAATTAAGGCTAGGCAAGGCAATCAGTATGAAGAATAGGTTCCCAAGGGCCAGCCAAAATATTAGGGACAGCCGCAAGAAGACAATGCTACACAACTGTCACATATATAGAGAGAGCTTAGGTTGGTCCCATGCAGGCTCCCTGGTTGTCAATTCAGTCTCTATTAGCCCCTAGGAACCCAGGTTAGTTGATCCTGTGAATTTCCTGTGATGTCCTTGACCTCTCTGGCTCCTACAGTCCTTCCTCCCTCTCTTCAGAAGAATTCCCTGAGCTCGGCCTAATGTTTGGCTGTGTGGGTCTTTGTATCTGTTTCTATCAGTTACTAGATGAAGGTTCTCTTATGAAAATTGGGGGTGGTCATCAATCTGATCACAGGAAAAGGCCAGCTCAAGCTGCATATCCACTATTCCTAGGAGCCTTAGCTGGAGTTATCCTTGTAGATTCATGGGCATTTCCTTTGTATCAGGTTTTTACCTGACCCCGAAATGCCTCCTCTTTCCAGTCATCTCTTTCAGTACCCTCCCCCCATCTACCCTCAAACCCAGTCTCTCAAGTTCCCATCCTCACCTGTTCCTTGCCCACCCAGGAGATCTCTTCTATTTTTCCTTCTCAGGGAGGTTCATGGATTCCCCCTTTGGGCCCTCCTTGATAACCTTTCTGGGTCTGTGAATTGTAGCATGGTTATCCTTTATTTTACAGCTAATATCTACTTATGAGTTAGTACATACCAGGATTTTTTTCAAGTTACATCCATTTCCTTTTAAATTTCCTGATGTCATTATTTTTAACAGCTGAGTAATACTTTATTGTATAAATGTACCACATTTTCTTTATTTATTATTCAATTGAGGGCATCCAAGTTGTTTTCAGGTTCTATCTATTACAAATAATGCTTCTATGAGCATAGTTGGCCAAGTGTCCCTGTGTTGTGATTGAGCATCCCTTGGGTACATGCCCAAGAGTGGTATAGCTGGGTCTTGACGTAGATTGTTTCCTGATTTTCTGAGAAACTACCATACTAATTTCCAAAGTGACCGTGCAAGTTTACACTCCCACCAGGAATGGAGGAGTGTTTCCCTTGTTCCACATTCTCTCCAGCATATGCTTTCATTTGTGATTTTGATCTTTGCCATTATGATGGATATAAGATGAAATCTCAAAGTAGTTTTGATTTGCATTTCCCTGATGGCTAAGAATGTTGAACATTTTTTAAGTGTTTCTCTAGCAGCAGAATTCTAATAGATTATTTTTGAGTTTTTACTTGAATTGCAGACATTGTTCTTAGTTCCTTTTATATAGTAATATATTTAATAACCCACAAAACTCTCAATATACAATTACTTTGGAGATATAAAGCCCATTAAACAAAGAACTTACATTCTTTGCACAGCATTAGACAAGTAGAATACAGTAAAGCTAAGGTTCAAATAAACAACCAAGTCCCTGAAGCCACACTCTTCTGCAGGGATATAGCAAGGGCGATATAGTATATAGCTCCTTTAATTTCCTACTTACTACAAACAGAAGTTATAAAGCACTTCTTTGTGCCTTGGTTGAAAGATCCACCATGGTCTAGTGTTGTTGTCCTCAAGAATGATTAATATAGGTATCTTTCTTCTGTGTCAGTACATCGAAAACCAAAGCTAACACAGCCTTTCCTCTCCTCTTCCACTTCTGCTGAAACTGCTTTCTAACTGCTCTGGCTCTGTAGCTGTGTAGAAATAATGCACAGCAGAGGTCAGGCCTGATCTTAGAACTTCAAGGTTGCAAGTCTGGAGCAACCTAGAGCAATGGGAGGTCCAAAAATTTAGGAAAACCTGGATAAATAGATTTTTAAAAAGAAGACATTATATTTGAGTGGCCCAAGTACCTTTTATTTTCTTATTTATATATTTCTCTATTTTCTAGTTTTCCATAATGGAATAGCATTACTTTTATAACTAGTCATAAAAATAACAGGATTTACACAATGAAAACTGAAAAAAGTTATACAAGAACCATAGCACTTTATTGAATAGTCCGGTAGTAGAGCAGTAAAACACAGCACACACAAAACTCACCTTGGTAGTGAAATGGGCTACAGTTGCCTCTCCTCCTTGTGGCTTTTCATCAATCTTTGTTCTCTCCAATACAACTTTCTGCTGTTTCTGCTGTCACATACATGCTACTCCTTTCCATGGGGAAATGAATTCACTTTAACCTACAAGTGATTGTGTTGCACACTTCTGGACTTCATGAATGTGGATACACATTTGAAGAGTTCAACTCTTGGATGAATTTTACTTAATAATTTCAACCATTTGTTGGAACCATCATTTATAGTTAGGAAATTGAATTAAATTATATTGTCTTTTATGACGGATTTTGGGAATATCAACATAACAATGTGATTGCAGCATTATAAACACAAGATTTGGATGTAATGCCAGAGCTCATACTTGGAGCCTTGTGTATAGTAGGCAAGCTGTATGCTGAGCAACATTCCTAAACCCAAAGGACTGTTTTTGAAAGAAAAATGAGAATTCAGAAGCATGCAGGGAAGTTGAGGAGAGATTTTGATGACAGTGATTCTGTGCCTCCTATAAATAAATTTTAAATGTGATCAGGGATTGGACAAGGAAATAAAATGATTTCATGGATTTTAATTCTTTATAGCAATGAAATATACATACTTTTCTCAAGTTAATAAATCTCAAAGGTAAAATTATCCTATTTTCTCAAAGAAGGATTCTAGAATAAATATTATTAACCTCTACAAATAATTGTAGTTTGATATATTTGAATCCATATCTGGTATAGTTATCTATGTTGCTCAAAATACACACATCTCAGAGGTCAATATTTTAACATTTTTTAGCCTATTTTTCATATAAAAATTTTTTGTTTTATTTTTAGAGCATCCCTTTTAAATAGAAAAGTACCCACAGAGCTAGGATCTATACAATGACATTTCTGTATTCCCTCATTCAGGAAGATTCCTGACCAGACATGGGTACAGTGTGATGAATGTCTTAAGTGGAGAAAACTTCCTGGAAAGGTGGATCCATCCACAGTACCTGCAAGATGGTTCTGCTACTATAATCCCAATCCAAAATACAGGTAAGGTTCTAGGACTCATTATTCTTTTGATAACTCCTGATTTGTCCTCCTACTTTATCAAACAACTTCATATCAAATCTGCCTTCTTTAGTCTGGAATTTAAGCCCCCTGTGCTGACTGGCCCCATCTTTTTATGATTTTTTATTATGAATAAAGTCTCATTTTTATCCATGTATCCCCTTGTTCAAACTCCCTTCCTTCTCCTGCCCCTCCCAGTCACTCTCTCTTCTCCTCATCTAATTATCTCCCCCCCCCAAGCAAGGGCAGCAGGTCCCAAGGTCCCAATATGGCTTAGTTCAGAATCCACGCCAGGCAAATCCACTTTCCTCACCCCAACATCACGACTGGGTCAGGTGTTCCTCTGGAGGGAATGGGCTCCAAGGTGCTGGTCCAAGGTGTTCAGTGGTTGTGGTTTGCAGCTTGGGTGTGCTTTCCTTTTTGTTTAAAGCCCACTAATGAGTGAGTATATCCCCTACTTATCTTTCTGGGTTTGTGTTACCTCACAAAGGATAATATTCTCCAAATCCATCCTTTTGCCTGCAAATTTTAGGATATAATTTTTTCTTACTGCTGTGTAGTACTCCATTGTGTAGGTGTATCTTAACTATCCATCTAGCCTTACTTTTCATTATTCCTTAACCAAACCTCTACAAGGCACTTATTTTTTTTCTTTATTTATTTTGTATTTATCAACAAAAACAGTAAAATGAATTTAAAATGCTGATAAGTTAACAATAACTATAAAGAAAATAAAAATCATAAGCATGACTTATCAAGGGTGATAATGCAAATAAGTTTGCTACACATAAAATTACTTTGTGTTCAGCTTTCCCTCTGATTTTTTTTTCTATCCCTGTATATCCTTATTCAAGGTCCCTTCCCCCCTCCCGCCACATCAGGTCATTTTTTCTTCTCCACAACTTCCCATTCCCTTCCTGGGTAGGCAGCAGACAGTCCCATGGTCCCTCTGACCCAATAATGCTTAGTTCAGTCTCCACTCCTGGCAAATCCAGTTTTGTCCCCCCTCCCTCAAGAATGAGTCAGGTGTTTCTATAGGTGGAGTGGGATCCGAAGGGTCAGTCCAGGGTGTTTCTGATCCCAAGCTGTTCAGTGGTTATGGTTTGCAGCTTGGGCATGCTTGGCTTTTTCTTGTTTGTTTGTTTAGAGACCACTAATGAGTGAGTACATCCCCTGCTTATCTTTCTGAGTTTGTGATACCTTGCTCAGGAGGATAGTCTCCAAATCCATCCATTTGCCTGCAAATTTTAGGATATCATTTTTTCTTACTGCTGCGTAGTATTCCATTGTGTAGATGTACCACAGTTTGTTAATCCATTCTTCAGTTGAGGGACATCTAGGCTGTTTCCAGGTTCTTACTATTACAAATAATGCTGTTATGAACATAGTTGAGCTAATACCTTTGGAGTGTGACTGTGCATCTTTAGGGTATACACCCAGAAGTGGTATTGCTGGGTCCTTGGGGAGATTGATTCTCAGTTTTCTGAGAAACCACCATACTGCATTCCAAAGTGGCTGAACAAGCTTACACTCCCACCAACAATGGAGTAGTGTTCCCCTTGATCCGCATCCTCAAGGCACTTATTTTCTACATATGCTGTGGTTACTTTCTCCTCTTGGACAGTGTTGTTTCTCTTGATTGAAACAACTTTTGGTATCTTATGTTCCTATTCAAATCATAGCAGTCTTGGGAGCTGAACTCTTTAGTGGCAACTTTTCCTCTCCATTGCAATTTTCAGTGGTTTTACTCCGACCTCCTGCAGCATTTCATTTTTAACTTTTGTTCATAAGCCATTTTATGGGATATATTTCAGGTGTTATTTTTTTATTACACAAGAGCTTTTAAATTCTTTAAGACTAAGTTCCTTACATTCCACAGTGAGTCAATAACTTTCATATGTTTTCTCTGTTGAATCAATGTAAATAGAATCTGTTGCACATTCAGTACTGTTTGCTTGTTGTGTTCCTAATGTACCGTATGTTTCTTATAGCAGCCAACATCTAAACAGCGCGTGACATAACTCAGTAGTTACAGAGGTTCGTAATAAGTCAGTCTGCTTCAATCCAGCTGTGATCTTTTACATATTCTTATTTTTGTGGATCACATGCTGGTAAAAGGAAGGTACCCAACAGAATATCCTATTTAGAGAAAATGTCCAAAGTGGAAGCAAGTCAATGAATGAGGCTGGAATTTGTAAGCATCCCTCATTATCTCCACATGTGCCTAAGCATCTTTCTGTGGAGAGGAAAGGAGGCTTTGTGCTCAAGGTTAGGAAATTGACTACTAGAAGTTTGTTAATGTTTTTCTTTTTTGAATATGTTATTTTTTATCTGTTCATGATTAGGCCAGGGGAGAGAGCCTTCTAAATCAGTTCACTCCCTTGCAAAATGGATATAATGTAATTTCAAATTGGTACTCATTTTTGTTTGTCTTTTGGCCACTGAATAAATGTGTTTGTGCTTTTGAATCTCCTCCTGAGATTCCCTTCTCAGTGCTATACATATAGCTAGCTTTTGTAGTGTGACTGAGATCCAAACTGTGTAATGTTACACAGTTGTTAAGCTGTTCTATCATTAAGCTGCCCTTAGGGAAAGTAAAGATTAAAAGCTAGGACCATGTTTCGCTTCCAGAAGTTGATTTTCTCTCTGTACTACAGGAGATGCTCTGTTCCAGAAGAACAAGACCGCATTGATGAAGACTTATACCTGAACAAGGCTAAGCAACAGTTGAGTATATGTGATGTGGTGCTCCACATCCTAAAGTGGAGGAACCACTCCTCCCTCCCTGTAATAATGTTTGCTCTGCCAGTCCTCCCTTCCATCACATCATCCAGCATGCCTCAACTTGCCATTGTCTGCTTCTTCATTCTCCTCCCTGCTCCACGCACGCACGCACGCACGCACGCACGCACGCACGCACGCACGCTCACACGCTCACTCGCTCACTCGCTCGCTCGCACGACAGGGTAGGGAGGGAAAGAATGAGAATTTGAAATCTCTCCAGTAGCATAATTCAGGAATCTAGCCATAGTTTCTCAGTAAACTTTATGAATGAACTAAGTAGCATGTAATTCTGAGATAGTCTCAGTACGTAGCATAGACTGACCTGTAACTCACCTGGCTGGCTTTGAGCATGCAGTCCTCCTACACTGGCCTCCAGAATCTAAACTGCACTTTTATCTTCTAGAGAGGAAACTCTTGAGAAGAAGCAGCAGCCTATGGAAAGTGACAAGCCCCAGGTGAGAGACAGTTCCATTTCTTTGTCTTCTCACATAATTTTCCTCACTACAGGATTGAGGTCAAAGAATACACTGCCTAGCCTTGCTGAGGGTTTCTTCTCACGCGCTCTCCTTTGGATTGGATCTTTGGGTTTTGTGTTGATCTGCTGCTGTTGACGTTCAGATCATTGAAATAGAAGAGTCATGTGATTTATTTTCCAGATGTGGATTCTTACCAATTCTGGGCAATGGGAATGACACATTTGGTGTCACATAACAGCTGTGTGCCATCTTCATACGCTGCTCCTCTTGAGTGTCTGGTTTTCCTGTTTCCTTTCTTTTGGGATTCAGGGATCATTTCTTCCTCTTTTCTCTTGGGAAGAAGGGTTGGTTCTTTGTGCCTCCCCGCGCCCTTCCCCCCTCATCCCTGCTTTCAGGCTGGCTGGCTTTATAAAGACTCTGCTGTTTTGAATTTTCAGGAGCACTGTCTCTCGGACATGGTTGCCCAGCTCCGGACGCTGAAGGGTGCAATAAGGTTGGCCGTCCTTTCAGGGACACTCCTTTCCTGACAGCCACCATAGCACCCATATATCTCTCCCACCCCTCCTTGCCTTTCTGCATGATTTCCCTCTTGAACCTATTTCCTAGAGATCTGCTAGTCGCATGTTAGATTCACTTCCTTCCCCAGTCGGGCAGGTCAGACTAGTGAGGAGAGAGGCAGTTGAATACTAATGCTTCTTCACGTACCCTACTCAAGCTGAGGCATATGAGCAATCACGGTTCATATCTTATGTCTGTACAGAGACTGGGATTTCCAGGACTGCCCTGTCCTCATTCAGTTTGCCTTCCCTTTATTCTTCCACCCTAATTATTTATATTTTCTTCATATGCTGGCTCTCCTACCAGATCCCAGGTGCATGTCTCTGTTGTGTGCACTGTGAACATGTGGTAGCCTCTGGCATGTGTCTCTCCTAAACCAGCATATTTGCTGCAATGCTTTTCCTTTCCACCCATGTTTTCAACACAGAGCTTGAAAGGATGAAAGCCCAGCCTTCACCTGGGTTGCAAGAGCAAAATAGACAGCGATTGGGGCCTGGGTTTGTGTTGTGGGTGGGATAGGTCTAGTAACCAATACAAGAGTTGGCAGCAGTCTGTTGGTGTGTAGCTGATAAGGTTAGTGACTGAATGTGTTTGGGTTTAGTGTTCTAGTGTACATTACTGTGCAGTGTTTGTTCTGTTTAAGAAACAGTTTCTTTTATTTGGCCAAGCATTCTTTCCTAGCATCAGAAGAATTGACACATCTTTTGGTATCTTGTTCAGACTTGGGATTTTTATGAATTGTTTCTTTCTTACTAGGTCCTCAGTAATCCACCAAAGATTCCTGCTACACAAGATATGGCTGAACTAAATGACAAGACAACTGGATATGAGCAAATGAATAGCTCTAGCCTACTTCCATCTGTTGGAGAAGAAAACAAATTACCTCAATTTAAGTCTATGGATTCCAGTGTTTTTCAGTTTTCCAGGTAACTAAAACCATTGTTTGTTTTCAATAATAAGCCTTAGGATTTGTTTTCCTGTAGAGTAATTTGATACATCATGTATAATATCTATTATATATAATAGATATGTATTGGCTATGTATGTATATGCATGTATTGGCTATATATGTATATGTATATGTATGTATATGCATGTATTGGCTATCTATGTATATGCATGTATTGGCTGACCTCACACTCACTCTGCATTCCAAGTGCTAATACTAAAGGCATGTACCACCATGACAGGTAAGTTGTTTCTCTTAACACATGAAGTTCACTCATAAAAATATAATTTGGGACTGATAGAATTGTGTCTTGCATGCACCCCCTGGTTTATCTTTCTTAGAGGTGCTATGTCAAGCCTATATATTTTTGAAGTGGTCACTGTCTTGTGTTCTCTATTGAGGTCTTTATATTACCACTTTGAAAAGTGTGAAGTGCTATATAAATAAGGTAATGCTGAAAAGCATAAAGTGCTATATCACTAAGGTAATGCTATGCAGAAAATTATTGTCCCTATATGTAAATTTATGAATATTAAAATCTACAGAGGAATCATAGGCCTGTGATATGTAAATTTATGAATATTAAAGTCTGCAGAGGAATCATAGGCCTCTTGGCCCTCTGTACAATTAACTAGTAGAAACGTGTCCTTAATCATCATACACTGTTTCCTAGAAAAGAGTCATCACTGAAAGTTTGTTTGTGCATAACATGGTGGTACAAGTCTTTAATCCTAGCACCAGGACACAGAGGCTCCTTGTGTGTTTGAGACTAGCCTTGTCTACATAGTGAATTCCAGGCCAGCCAGGTTTACAGAGGGTTTGCTTTGGGGCTTCACACACTTCATTTTCTACTGTCTCATCAATGTTAGTCCGTACAATAGGAAGGAGGATAACTATGCATTTTCTTAGGCGTTAGGTGCCTCTGAGGTACCAAAGATACATCAGCCCCCATATTGCTACTAGAAATGAACATGCTCCTCCTAATTGGCACACCTTGCATTTATCTTCTTCACTGTTTTCATTCTTGTGGCAGAGAATTGTTCTCAAGGAGTAGAAATGTCTACAGTCATCATTAATATGATTCTTACATAATAGTTGTGAATTTCCTGTGTCCTTTTCTGACTACATCATAGGATAGAGGCCATAGACTGTTTTACAAGATCAGTTAACCTCCCCCCCCCCAGTGATATAGATTCTTTGCCCATTTGTTTCTTCTGAGGTAAGTTTTTTAATCCTCATAAGCAAAAACTTGTACTGGGTTACAAGCCCCTTTACTGTGATTCTTCTACAGTTCAACTGTGTAGATACTACAGGAACTTCTAGATCTTCTCAACAGCAGATGGCCTTAAGATCAAGTAAACTTTTAGAAGCAAAACTATTAAAAGAAGTAAATGAAAATCTATATAAAAGCATTGAAACACTGCCTTGGTTGGAATGCGATCAGTGTTCAGTAAACAGTGATCAAATCCAAGTCAAATTGAAAGAGCAATTTAGAAAATTGAGTTTTATAGCAAGGGGATAAAAAACTGTATTCCACCCTGGTCTCTGTAGTTTGATTCTAACTCTACCCTATTGCTGTAAATAATTTTTCATCATTCATTGCAGGTTTGAAGGCATGCACAGTAAATAATTTTGTTTTTGAGGGACATTATTACTTCTCTTTCTTGGTTGTCTGGCTATTTTCGTGTCATTGTTTTCAAATCCTTACACTTTAATGACAAGTTTTCTTTTTTCTGCCTACTTTTGTATTTCTGTAAGGGTTCATAGCTACCTCGGGGATTACAAATGTTAATTAGAATATTATAGTATATATTTTGTGAGTGCAGTACTATACTACATCCATTGGGTGGCATACCTCATCAGCTTTTGTTGGAGATTTTGTATGGTTCTTTGTAGAATATAAGGATTAGGCTGTAGAGGGCAGGTAAACTGCTTGGTAATTTATGTGCAATTCTAATTTGTTGAAAGTAAAATTCTTTCAAGAGCTAAATAATACCTGATGCTGTTAAATAGATCTTATGTAATATTAGCAAATAATAATAATTACATTATTTAAGGCTGCACATATAGGAGCATTCAGGTTGTTTGAGGCATAGTAGCATTTCTAGCTATTAGAAGACTAAGACCAGAAGGCCAGCTGAGTCCAGAGGTTCAAGATCAGCCTAAATAACATACCAAAATACTGTTTCAATTTTTTTATTAGCAAGTTTTCTATTTGGAAGTAAGAAATGGGCATGCCCACAGGTTCAGTAAAATATAAAGAGTTTCTGACAAAAAAATTAATGAAGTAATAGATTTAAGGAAGAGTTACAAAGCTTTCCTTCATTGTAAAAAACCTAAAACATAGTAAGAGTCTTTCAGTTTTGTAGTCCTGCTTATTAGAGTATACAAAATAAAGGCTAGTAAGTCTAGGAGACCTTTAAGAAGTAATACTCGGATAGGTTAGATGGATTCTACATGAAGGTAATTGGAAATGAGTCTTCCACATTTAACAGTCGGAGATTGGAATTATAATACAATGAAGAATAGATTGGGGGGCTGGAGAGATGGCTCAGCGGTTAAGAGCGCCGTCTGCTCTTCCAGAGGACCCGGGTTCGATTCCCAGCACCCACATGGCAGCTAACAACTGTCT
>PVIH01006267.1:0-105499 GCA_004025045.1 Sigmodon hispidus | reverse complement strand
TTAACGTAGCAATGAGCAGGGTGCACACAGCCACCAGAAAGGCCACCAGCTGCAAAAGCCTGGTATCTGCGCACACCAGCTCCAGCAAAGGGGAGCTGTCGCAGAAGAAGTGATTGAGGACTCGCGGGCCACAGAAAGGGAGAGACAGCATCCAGGCAAACAGTCCAGGCAGGGCCAGGAGGCTGGTTGCCCAGCAGGCCAGCACCAGGGAGGAGCAGACGCGGGGCGTCATGAGCGCAGGGTAACGCAGGGGCCTGCAGATGGCCAAAAAGCGGTCTGTGGACATCACGGCCAGCAGCAGGGCCTCCACGGCGCCCAGGATGAAATAGAGTATCATCTGGGCGAAGCAGCGATGGCGGGAGATGGTCCCGCGAGCTGCCAGCAGGTGTGCCAGCATCTGCGGGGACACAGTGGATGTGAAACCTACCTCCAGCAGCGAGAAGTGGCGCAGAAAGAAGTACATAGGGGTGTGCAGGCGGCGGTCAGCCAAGGTCAAGGCGACTATGAGCAGGTTTCCTAGCAGGGTCAGCATGTAGGTGACCAGAAGGACTCCGAAGAGGAGGAGCTGGAGCCTGCGTTTGTCGGTGACCCCCAGAAGCACGAACTCCTGCACTAAGGAGCGGTTGGCTGTGGGGATGAGCACAGAGACCTCCATCTGCAAGGATTTCGGGGAGTCTCTGTTGGTCTCAGTCACCTCTGTTTGTGTCTGTCGCATCCAGGCAAACAGCCCAGGCAGGGCCAGGAAGCTGGCTGCCCAACAAGCAGAGAGAAGCAGACGCGGGGCGTCATGAGCACAGGGTAACGAGATAAAAAATACATGGCATTAAGGACAGACAGCCTTTGTCATATGTAAACATCGCACGGATGTGAACTCCTCAGTGCAGTGAATGATAATAACGGTAAAGTATTAGACTAGTGTAGTGACAAAGGCCTCTATAGGTAGTACTTGGACGGCTGATGGAGGAGGACCAAGAATTCAGGATCATCTTCAGCTACACAGGAAGTTGCAGGACAAGCCATGCTACAGGTGACCCGGTTTCAAAAATCCACAAGGAAGAAAGAGAAGGAAGCAAAAGGAGATTGAGGAGAAGAAAGTACTGAGGTGTGGGGGGGGGGGGAAAGAGCATGCCCGAGAGCAGGAGGAAAGAAAGAAAGGAAACAAGAAGCAGAAGTAGGGGTTGTAGAGATGGCTCAGCAGTTAAGAGCACTGACTGTCCTTCTAGGAGGACCTGAGTTCGATTCCCAGCATCCATCTGGAAGCTCACAACTGTCTGTAATTCCAAGATCTGATACCCTTACACAGTTATACATGCAGGCAAAAACAATTCACATAAAATAAAAATAAAATATTAAAAAAAGAAGCAGAAGTAATAAGGAGGAAAAGGAAAGAGAGACAGGAGAGCAGAAAGACAATGAAGAGAAATTTTGGTTTCTGCTTCCCAAAATTAGGGACTGAGAGGGAACTTGGATTATTCTTTTTGGTAATTTTGACAATCCACTTAGGGTGAGACCTGTTCTTTGCAGTGATTGTCTTATGTATGGGCTGAATAAATATGGTTTGGGATTGGCCAGTTATTACAGAGAATTTGGGTTGTCTTTTTTTGTGCACTGCCACATTGTTTGCTTATATGTTGGATGATATAATCAGTTTTCATAAGGACATATGTCTCACTGTGTAGACCAGGCTGGCCTAAAACTCACAGAACCAGCATGGCAGTCAAGAGATGCTGTGGCTGCTGCAGAAGACCCATAATTGAGTCCCAGCATCCATGTTCAGTGACTCACAACCACCAGTAGGACTAACTCAAGGAGAGCCAACACACTACTCTGGACTCTGTGGGCACTTGAACTCGCATGCACCCCTTCCCCATCTGCACTCAACATGCACAAAACCCCCACAAACACAAGCACACATAATTAAAAATAAAAAATAGTTAATTTTAAACATCGTGAGAAGAAAGAAAACAGAAAGGAAGGATGGGTGAAAGGAAATGCCACCCACAAACTGCTTCTCTGGGAAGACAGTGACACCTTCTGTAAGAGAATCAGAATAGGGTTGGAGAGATGGCTCAGTATTGACTGTTCTTCCAGATCCACATGGCAGCTAACAACTGTCTGTAATTCCAAGATCTGACACCCTCACACAGTTATACATGCAGGCAAAACACCAATTCACATAAAATAAAAATAAATATTTTTTAAAAAGAGAATCAGGGGGCTGAAGAGATGGCTCAGCGGTTAAGAGCACCGTCTGCTCTTCCAGAGGACCCGGGTTCGATTCCCAGCACCCACATGGCAGCTAACAACTGTCTGTAGTTCCAGTTCCAGGCAAACACCAAGGCAAATAAATAAATAAATAAAGTTTAAAAAAAAAAAAAGAAAGAGAATCAGAATAGAAAGAACTAGAGATCTGCATAGAGATGGTTGATTGGCGAAGACCTGCTATCAGGAGCGACTGTGCACCACTGCATCACATTAGATTGGTTTATAGAACATGATTAGCAAAGTCCTTCTTGGTTTTCATATGTCTAGTTCATTCAGACCAGATGTGTCGATCAAGATAAAACACAGTGCTTGAGTAAAAGTCACATTTGTGCTTTTATTTTTTTGGGGGGGCCAAGGTCTCATGTCGTCTGAGTTGTCTTAAAACTTCCTATGCAGCAGAGGATGACCTTGAGCTTCTGATTCTACTGCCTCTCCCTCCCAAGTGCTGAGACCGCAGGCCAGTGCCATTGTGTCACATTTTATATGGTGTTGGGGATAGAACCTGAGCCATCCTGCATACTAGGCAACCTAGCCTTGTCCTCAGCTGTTAAGCCAAGATTTTAATGACGATATCACCATAGCTCTTCAGAAAATGGTAATTAAGTGAACAGGTAAGTAGCGAGTGTTCTGAAGGGAATAAATGGAAATATAAAGAAAGAATAACTATGAAAAGATGGGTCTTTAGATGTGTTAATGAGTGAGAAAGGGAAAGAGGGCTGTAGACTAGAAGCAAATCTGAGGAATAATGCAGCCAGGCTCAGACACCTTGAATATCTCAGGACGTCTAGATATGACAGTATGTCAGTATGTCTAGGATGCTAGGTATGATTCACTCCATCCTGTCACAAGAACAAGAGCACTATGGGGCCTTACAAGCTTCAGGGTTCTCCTCAATCCATGATGAAAGAAACATCACCCAAGCCCACAGCATGTGGCTTTCCTTGACTGAGCCTCAATCACTGTCCCTGTAAGGTGACACTAACATTTCCTTGGTCTTTTCCATCCATGCGTTGTGAAATTCTAACAAAACCATGAATATAAAGTAACATGTTGGGGCTGGAGAGATGGCTCAGCGGTTAAGAGCACCGTCTGCTCTTCCAGAGGACCCGGGTTCGATTCCCAGCACCCACGTGGCAGCTAACAACTATCTGTAGTTCTAGTTCCAGGCAAACACCAAGGCAAATAAATAAATAAAGTTTTTTTTTTTTTTTTTTTTTTTTTTTAAAAAAAGTAACATGTTATAATGTGTTCTGCAAAAAGGAAAGTCAATTCCAAGCTCATACTCCCTTGGAATTGGTGTGCTTGGCTTCCCTGGGCTCTGTTCCGCTAAAGAGTCACCACTCAAATATGATGCTGGTAGCTTGCCAAGAGGCTGTCCTTAAAGCTGTATTCCTCCCCTGTTAGGACTCAGTGGGAGAAGAAAATGATGCAAAGGTGGTCTGGCCATCTACCTCCTCTAATAACCCTAGTCCAGCTGCATTAGAAAGCCTAGTGGCTGGGTGTGGTGGCACGAGCCTTTAATTCCAGTGCTCAGGAAGCAGAGGCAAGTGGTGCTCTGAGCTCCAGGACAGCCTGGTCTACAGACTGAGTTTCAGGACAGCCAGGGCTATGCAGAAATCGCCTCGGCACCTAGGCCCCCCCCAAAAAAAAGAGCCCCTGCACAGGTGTCTCTTTTGAAACTTTGGTTATTTTCTGCTACTTTGTGGCCAACTGTCTCTCAAACAGGTTGAATAGAAATTACAAAGCAAGTGATTGGATTGTGAATGGAAATTCAAAAATAGGTAGCACAAGCCTGTAACCTTAGTATATGGGAGTTGGAGTCTAGCCTGCACTACACAGCAAGACTCCCCTCTGAAGAAATTTTGTGTTTTTGTTTGTTTGTTTTTTGAGATGGGGTTTCTCTGTGCAACAGTCCTGGCTGTCCCGGGAACTCACTTTGTAGACCAGGCTGGCCTCAAACTCATTGAGATCCACCTGCCTCCCAAGTGCTAGGATTAAAGGCATGAGCCATCACTGCCCTGTGAAAAGATTTTTTTTACCTGAAATTTATTAGTCACTTTTATCACGAGGGGTCAAGATTCTGAGTCCGGAGTTTTTTCACAGAGGCCCATGGCAGGAGATGAGTTTAGGGAGAGTCTCTACAGAGAAACAGAGACAGACACACAGGGACACACAGTCAGACAGACTCTGTAAAGGATGAGGACCAGAGATGGGGAGGAGAGGCAGCGGAGGACCAGAGAACTGGAGTGAGGGGGATAATGCAGACCTAGAAAAGACACAAATCAACAAAAGTATAAACAGACACACGGAGGAAGGAAGGAATAAGAATAAGAAAGGGAACTGGCAAACCGAGAGACAAAAGAAAGCCTTTGCAGTCCTTGAGAGACTCAGAGTGCCCTGGACTCTGGAGACACTATTAGCTCAGGGGCCAGATGACACTCCAGTGTGAAGGAGAGGGACTTTCTTCCCAGTTCCCCAATTCTTCAGGCCTTAGGGGCAAAAAACACTTGGAAAACTGTAGTCAACCTTAAGGGACTGATTAACTCAACTTCTTTCAAGCATTGCTCATGGGAACTTGTTTGTATGTTCGCATTTTGGAGAGAGTTGTGGTTTTTTTTAATCCCCCACTTATTTAGTCTCTGCAAGAAAGGTAGAACCACTGGTTCCATTCAGAAAAGAGACAGAGCAAGGATGAAGCCATGAAAGGGTGGATGCAAACAAAGGTGGGCTTCTCCAGAGTTCAGAGAATAGGTGTGATAAAGGTCAGCCTTGGCCAGGTGAGGTGGCACACACCTTTAGCTCTACTACTCCCGAAGGCAGAGGCAGGCAGATGTCTGAGTTCAAAGCCAGCCTGATCTACAGAGTGAGTTCCAAGACAGCCAGGGCTACACAGAGAAATCTTCCCTTGAAGAACCAATCATTAGTCAATTAATCAACCAATCAATCAATCAACCAATCAATCAACCAATCAGAATGAGAGTTCGAGAAAGGAAAGCAATGGTAGGAGGAGCAAAAGAGGGCAAGCATCAAGAATATGTCATATATTTACCTACAGACCAATTTTTAAAATGTTTTGTTTTCTCATTCATTCATTCATTCATTCATTTACTTTTGGCACAGTTTCTCTGTGTAATAGTCCTGGCTGTTCTGGAACTTATTCTTTAAACCAAATTGGCCTCACACTTAGCCTCTGCCTCCCAACCAAGTGTCAGAATTAAAGGTGGCATATGATACCACAGCCCAAAAACTTACAAACCAATTTTGTAGAGATATTTTCTTTATTAAGATTCCTTTTTTTTTTTTTTTTTTTTTTTTTTTTTCAGCTACTTGATGAAGGCTCTATGATGACAGGTAGGGTATTAACCAATCTGATTCCTGGGGTAGGCCAGCTCAGGCACCCTCTCCACTATTGGTAGTAGTCTAAGCTGGGGTCATCCTTATGTGGATCCCTGGTAATTTCCTTAGCACCAGGTTTCTCCCTAACTCCATGATATCTCCCTCTATCACACTCAGGCACCAGGCCAAGTTCTGGGAGTCCAGTTGAAGAGAGGGAAGAGGGATTATAATATGAGCCAGGAGAAATAGAGCCTGTGAGGGGGAACCCACAGAGACAACTGAACCAAGCTAGTGGGAACTCAGGAATTTTAGTCTGACAACTGTGGAGACTGCCTGGGACTGGACTAGGCCCTTTCCATATGAGACACATTGTGTAGCTTGGTCTGTTTAAGGGGCTCCAGACAGTGGGATCAGAATCTATCTCTGGTGTATAAGCTGGTGGAGCCCATTACTTACAGTGAGTCACTCTGCATAGCCCTGATGCAGTGAGGAAGAGCCTGGAATGCACTGGAAAGCAACTGAATGTACCAGGCTTTGCTGACTCCCCGTGGGAGGCCTTGCCTTTTAGGAGGAGGAGATGGGGGAGGGGTCCTGGAGGAGGGATGAGAGGGGAATCTGTGGTTGGTATATAAAATGAATTAAAAAATTCTTTAAAAAAAGATTCCTTCTCTCTGGGGCTGGAGAAATGGCTCGGTGGTTAAGAGCACTGACTGTTCTTCCAAAGGTCCTGAATTCAGTTTCCAGTACCCACATGGCAACTGTCTGTAACTCCAGTCCCAAGGCAGTCTAACACCTTCACACAGACATATATGCAGTTGAAACACCAAATACAAATAAAAAATTATTATAATAAATTATTATTTATTACAAGTAATTTATTTATGATAAAGTATTATTCATTACAAATAATTTAATTATAATAGATTATTATTTATTGCAAATAATTCATTTATAGTAAATTATTATTATAAATACATTATTTTGAAAAGACTCCAGCTGAGTTCTTCTCAACCTATGGGTCATGACCCTCAGATGGGAGTTGAACAGCTTTTCACAGAGTCTCCTAAAACCACCAGAAAACACTGATATTTTCATTATAATTCAAAACAACAGCAAAATAATAGTTATAAAGTAGCAACAAAAATAATTATATGGTTGGAGGTGACCACATGAGGAACTGTATTAAAATGTCACAGCATTAGCATGGTTGGGAACATTGCTCTAGTCTGTGTCAAGCTAACAGAACCCTCCAGAAACATTCCCTGCCTGTAAGCTACCATGGAATGCCGTGACCCTCAGAGGTCCTCTCTTCTGTGACAAGGCATATCTGGTACAGGTTTTGTGCAGGTAATCATGACAGCAGACTTCCACAGCCAAGTCACCCCTAGGAATTCCACAACACTGCCTGTTCCTTGGACTCTTGCATCTTTTCCCCTTCTCCTCTACTGTGAGCCTTGGAAGGGACTATATAGATGCTATAGATGAGCATTTAGGTAGGGCTGATACTGTAAAACCAGTCAAAGCCTGCATTGTCTGTTGTTGTTTGTTTTGTTTGCCCCCATGTATTTCTGAGGATACCAGATCTCAGTTCCCCCACTATGAAACAGAATCCATATCTAATCAGAAAGCAGCTAGAAGTTGAAAAGAAAAAAAAAAACAAACATGCTTGCCGGGCTGGAAAGCTGACTCATTAGTGAAGAGCATTGGCTGCTATTCCAGAGGTTCAGAGTTCAATTTGCAACAAGCACATGGTGGTTCATGACAATCTATAATGAGATCTGCTGCCCTCTTCTGGCATAAAATTGTATATGCAGATAGAGCACTCTTACATAAAATAAGTAAATGAATCTAAATGACCACAAAAAAGCTAATTCCTCCCTCAAACAAACAAACAAACAAACAAACAAACAGGCTTGCCATTATTTCAAAAGTGGGCACATCTCTCACAGCTGGCCAATAGTGTTACATGCACTATGCATAGTCCATAGCTGAGAAAGACCATTAATGACTTTTCTTCCGAAGCAGCCTGCATACCTCTCTGATAGTGAGCCAGCAGGGAGGACTCTGATGGTGGGGCAGCAGGGAGAACTCTGATGGTGGGGCAGCAGGGAGGACTCTGATGGTGGGGCAGCAGGGAGGACTCTGATGGTGAGCCAGCAGGGAGGACTCTGATGGTGAGGCAGCAGGGAGGACTCTGATGGTGAGGCAGCAGGGAGGACTCTGATGGCGAGGCAGCAGGGAGGTAGCTTCTGTAGTCAGACATGTTATCCATTGCGCCACTGGCCCGCCATGGGAGGTGGTGAGGCAGCAGGGAGGACTCTGATGGCGAGGCAGCAGGGAGGTAGCTTCTGTAGTCAGACATGTTATCCATTGCGCCACTGGCCCGCCATGGGAGGTAGCTTCCAATCCAGTTTCAGATTGTGTTTGCTGTCCCAAACCAAGAGCATGTGATATCTTCAGCAACAGCGTCTTACCATCTAGTTCTGGTAGGCAATAACAAGTAAATAATAGTAATAAATAATAAAAGTAAGACTCTTCCATGGATGATGTATAAGGAAGTAGCACACACTGAACGCAGGCATTTTTTATTTAATAATCTTGTTCAGGGACCAGCTTGTTCCCTCATGCAGCATAAAAAGATATTTATTTATTTTAAGTAAATGAGTGACTGCCCTGGCCAGCAGGGTCTTCAGCATGGACCTAATTCCAGGAACAAAACAAATGGAAGGCAGGAACACGAAGAACGGAAGGACAAGACAAATCTCTCTGTTCAAGTCCTCCTCTGCTTTATTGTTACAGCCAATATTTATACAGAATCTCTGCCATGCAGGTAGCTGGGAGGAAAGGGGGTGGGATATACAAAAGAATGTGGCAGGCCTGTGAGGGGAATAACAGACAGGGTAGAATTAGTATGGAAATCTATCTGTTATCGGCTGAGGGTCTGGAGGATGTCATCTGCTGAGCTAAGGGAGCTACAGGAGAAGGCAGGAGGATGTCACCTGCTGCGCTGAGAGAGTCAAAGGAGACTACCTAAAACAATAAGGATGTAGCTTCTGGTAAATGGCTATCTAAGGCAAAGACTGCTGGCTAGCTATAGGAGCTAACTTATAAAATATGGCCAAGTTGACTTTGGCTCCCAACAAGTGACCTGTTTTATCTTCAAGCACACCATGTGAGGGCACCAGATCTCATTACATATGGTTGTGAGCTACCATGTGGTTGCTGGGAATTGAACTCAGGACCTCTTAATCACTGAACCATCTCTCCAGCCCTTATAAGCACTTTTGTCTAATCCGTTTTAAAATTTTTGTTTTAAATCAGCTTACCAAACTTCCATTTTCTTTATGGCTTTTATTGTTGTTGTTATTATTGTTTAGTTTTCCAAGACAGGGTTTCTCTGTGTATCTCTGGCTGTCTTAAAACTCTTATAGATCAGGCTGGCCTTGAACCGAGAGTTGGTGAGGCAGCAGGGAGGACAGCATATCCTGGCTGTTATGAATAGAGCACAATGAACATGGATAAGCAAATATCTTCCTACTATAATATAGAATCCTTTGAGTACACATGTAGGAATGATATAGCTATATGTTATAGCTCTATTTTTATTATTTTTAAAGAAGCTTCTAGACTGATTTACATAGCTGAATATTTTAGACTCCTAACAATAAATAAATATTCACTTTTCTCACATTCTCACCAACATTTGCTACCATTCATTCATTCATTCATTTGTTTGATTGCTTAGATGATAGCCATTCTGACTGTGATAAAATCTCAAAGTAATTTTAATTTGCATTTACCCCAAAGATTGAGAAAATTGAACATTTAAAAATATATTGTTCATTTGCAGATCTTATTCTGAGAAGTCTATGTTAGGGGGGCTGGAGAGATGGCTCAGAGGTTAAGAGCACTGACTGTTCTTCCAGAGGACCTGAGTTCAATTCCCAGCAAAACCACATGGTGGCTCACAACCATCTATGATGAGAAGTCTATGTTCAGCTCCTTAGCCAATTTTTTGAAAAAGATTTGTTTATATTTCAATTATGTATATGCTTGTGTGTCTGTGAGATCTGGGTGTGTCTCCAAGTGTAGTGGCCAGTACAGGCCACAAGAGGGCACTAGATCACTGGAATTGGAATTTCAGTACCTATGCTCCGTCATATGTGTGGATTTAGGTCCTCTGTAAGAGAAGTATTCCCTCTTTTTCTAATTATTAAAATAAAAGAAAGCTGGACGATGGTGGTACACACTTTTACTCCTGACACTCAGGAGGCAGAGGCAGGTGAATCTCTATCAGTTTTTGGCCAGCCTGGCCTACAAAGTAAGTTCCAGGACAGCCAGGGATACATAGAGAATCCTGTCTCAAAAAACAAATGAACAAAATAAAATAAAAATAAGAAAGCTAGATATACTGGCACAAAATTTTATCTCCGACACTCAGAAGGCAGAAGCAGGTAGATCTCTGTGAGTTCCAGGTCAGCTTACTCTACAGAGTGAGTTCCGGGGCAGCAAAGACTGTGCAAACAACCCTGTCTTAAAAAAACAAATAAGGGGGGGGCTGGAGAGATGGCTCAGCGGTTAAGAGCACCCTCTGTTCTTCCAGAGGACCCGGGTTCGATTCCCAGCACCCACGTGGCAGCTCACAACTGTCTGTAGTTCCAGTTCCAGGCAAAACACGAAGGCAAATAAATAAATAAATAAATGTGTAAAAAAAAAAACCAAAAACCAAATAAGGGGTTGAAGGGAAGGCTCAGCAGTTAAGAGCACTGACTGTTCTTCTGGAGAATCAGAGTTCAGTTCCCAGAACCCACACGGCAGCTCACAGCTGTCTGTAGTTCCAGTTTCTCCAGTTCCAGGAAAACAACAAGGCAAATTAATTAATTAA
The DNA here is from genome assembly GCA_004025045.1 of Sigmodon hispidus. NCBI lineage: Eukaryota > Metazoa > Chordata > Mammalia > Rodentia > Cricetidae > Sigmodon > Sigmodon hispidus. The sequence goes on along the minus strand of PVIH01006267.1, from coordinate 95,013 downwards.
ATAAAAAAAACCAAATAAAGTAGCATGTTTATTTTATGTGTATGAGTGTCCTGCTTGCATGTTACATCTAAGCACCAAATGCATGCCTCCTGCTCAAGAAGCCCAAACGCCTGGAGGAACCTCTGGCCTGTCAACCCCTTGGTCAGGTGGCAAGTCCTGCAGAGAACTTTCAGCACCCATGCTGGAGTGGGTTTGTTTTGTTTTGTGATGCAGCTGCCTTTGAATCCTTCCTGTTCCTGTGGATAAACCTTCACTTATACTCCTGTTAGTTAGCAATTCCAATAAACTGGTTCACCAAGACCTTAATGTAACTGTAACTGTGTGTCTATGCTAAGGCGGATATCTATGAGTTTGAAGCTAGCATACTCTAGATCCATGACAGCCAAGGCTACACAGAGAGACTCTGGCTTAAAGTTAATTAATTAGGGGCTGGAGAGATGGCTCAGCGGTTAAGAGCACCGTCTGCTCTTCCAGAGGACCCGGGTTCGATTCCCAGCACCCACATGGCAGCTCACAACTGTCTGTAGTTCCAGTTCCAGGCAAATAAATAAATAAATAAATAAATAAAAAAGACCTGTTCAAAAAAAAAAAAAAAAAAAAAGTTAATTAATTAACTGGGAACTGTACACAAAACTCAATTGGTAGATTGCTTGCCATTCAAGCATGGAAACCGTAGTTTTGATTGCTCAGTGTTAGAAAAAGAAATAATTAGGGGCTGGAGAGATGGTTCAGCAGGTAAGAAGATCACAAGCTGTTCTTCCAGAGGACCCAGGTTCAATTCCCAGCATCGACATCCCAGCTCACAACTGTCTGTAACTCCAAGACCTGACATGTTTATGTAGGCAAGACACCAATGCACATACAATAAAAATGAATACATTTTTAAAAAGGAATAATAATAATCACACAATGAAGTCACCTTTTTTATGCCATCAAATTGAAGCTCAAGTTTCAGAGCTAGCTCTACTCAGGCAAGTGATTCCTTTCTTTGATTTATTTATTTTATTTTAAGTGTATGGGTATTTTGCCTGCTTGTTTCTTTCTGTGCAGTACATATGCCTGGAGCCTGACCAGGTCAGAATATAGATTATTATATTTCTTAGAATTGGAACCATGAATGGCTGTGAGTCACCTATGTATGCTCGGAATCAAACATTGGCCCTCTGAAAGAGCAGCCAGTGTCTTAACCACTGAGCCATCTCTCCAGCCCCAATAATAATGCCTTTTGAGACAGAGTTTCTCATTGACCTGGAATTCACCAAGAAGGCTAGGATGGCTGGGCCTTGAATCCCAGGAATATGCCTATCTCTGTTTCCTAGAGCTGGAAGCACCTACCACCTCACCTGGCTTTTTACAAGGGTTCTGGGGATTGATTGCAGGTCCTTACACAAGCGCTGTACCCGCAGACTCAAATAATTTTTATATTCAGATTATGAGTCTGGTAAAGAAAGATATTCCTGGCTGGAGAGATGGCTCAGCAGTTAGGAGCACTGGTTGTTCTTCCAGAGGATCTGAGTTCAATTCCCAGCTTCTACATGGCAGCTAACAACTGTCTGTAATTCCAAGATCTGACACCCTTACACAGTTATACATGCAGGCAAAACACCAAGTCACATAAAAATAAAAAAAAAAAATTAAAAAAATGAAATGAAGTAAATCTTAAAAAAGATATTCAAATATGAATATTTATATCCATAAATAGTAATAATCAAAGTTAAACTATTTTTCTTTTAATTATTTATTTTGTATGCATTAGTGCTTTGTCTGCATGTATATCTGTGTGAGGGTGTTGGATGCCCTGCAGCTGGAGTTACAGACAGTTGTGAACTTCAATATGAGGGCTGGGAATTGAACCCAGGTCCTCCTTTGGAAGAGCAGCCAATGTTTGACTGTTGAGCTGTCTCTCCAGCCAGTAAACTATTTTCTTACGGGATGTAGAAGTAAAACCCTTTCTAGGTCCTTATTTGCAATTATGTCTAATATATGAGATGCTGGATTCAAACTCAGGCTTCCTTTCTTGGCAAGAAAGCCATGTTCTCTAAGGAAGCCACATCCCAGTCCTTTTTCTGGGCTCTATAGACCTTCTGACCTCTGGGGAGCCAAATCTAGCTGGCCTTTGACTTGCTGAGAATTTTGGAACTCAGCAGGGGGTGATGAAATAGAGAAAGTACAGAGAACAAGCCTTAATAGAGGAAGTGAGCCTCTTAAACCGTTGCCCATAAACCTTCCCGGATGTAGTTAGTAAATAAGGATAAATAGAGAATAAAAGGAACAAAGGCATTATCTGCAGAATTAGCAAGAGGAGTGTGCAGACCCACCGTAATGACCAAGTGCAAAATAAAGGAGGTAATTGCTTTCTGAGGTGGGGAATGGGGACTTTAATTACCACAAGCCAGTAATTAGCTTCTGAGAGTAAAGGCAGTTCACAAGGTCAGCCAGCAGTTTAGGAGATTAAGAGCTCATGTATTAGCATTTAGAGCCATAAATTCATAAGGGTTCTTTGGTTAAGATTCTTAGCACTCAGAAGGATAAACCTGCCAGTAACATCAGGACTAGGGAGGCAGGGGCAGAAGGCAGTCTGGACCACATGGGAAGACCTTGTCACCAACAGCAACAAACTCTTTAACAACAACCCAACGAATTCTACCTAATGTTTACTTAAAAAATATTTATGAGGTATTAATTACACCATGGACCAAAGTGTCAGAGATACTCAGTGCTACCAAATGACATGGGCACTTATAGACATTCAACATTTTTAGTTAAGGAGAGAGGAAAGGAAGGGGGAAGGGGGAGGGGAGGGGAGGGCACCAATGAAGTCTTTTTGTTTTGTTTTTGAGACAGGGTTTCTCTATGTAGAATCGGGTGTCCTTGAACTCACAGAGGTCCATCTGCCTCTTGAGTTCTGAGATTAAGGGTGTGTGGCACCTCCACCCAGTACCTATTTCTTTTTCTTTATGTGTGTTTATTTAGGTGTAGAGGGTGGTTATACACATTCCATGTCATGATGGAGAGGAGAAGAGAGCCTGTAAAAGTCAGTTCTCTGCCAGCACCAGGTAGGTCTCAAGGACAGAACTAGGGTCATCAGGATTGGCAGCAAGGGCTTTATTCACCTGGTCATCTAACTGACCCCCTACCCCACCCCGTAGTAAGAGGTTTCTGGTCCATCTGGCCGTGGTCCAGACCTGCAGACCCACAGTCCCACAGAAGCACACAGAAGCTCATATCAATTACAAGCTGCTTGGCCTATAGCTCAGACATATTGCTAGCTAGCTCTTGTATCTTAACGCATTTCTATTAATCTGTGCTGCCACATGGTCTACCTATTTCTAATTTTTTTTTAAATTATTTACATGAATTTTGACTTTATTTATTATTTATTTATTTGCCTTGGTGTTTGCCTGGAACTGGAACTACAGACAGTTGTTAGCTGCCATGTGGGTGCTGGGAATCGAACCTGGGTCCTCTGGAAGAGCAGACGGTCCTCTTAACCGCTGAGCCATCTCTCCAGCCCCGGTCTACCTATTTCTTTACATCTTGTTTCTTGGGTGGCTGGATTGCATCTCCCTTGACCTCGCACTCTTTTCTTTTTATCTATGTTCAGATTTTTCACCTGTTTCCAGTTGGGGCGTAGCCAGCCCCCATTGAGGACCCCGTTGCGCCTGCATGGCCTTCCTGTTTTTTCCTGCGTTCCTGGAAATAGGATTGACATTGTCATTGGGACAGTTCAACTCTCCAAAAATGCCTTAAAGTTCAATTTTATATCAGTGTTAATATAAACTCCTTAATAAATATTAATCCTTTATTAACCAATTGCCAATAAATAATTTCTACAATACCCCCTTTTCTAAGGATGTATTTGCTTATAATTTTTTTCTATTTATTTTGCTCATATGAGTGCTTTGCCTGCACAGGAAGTAGTGAATTTTCATATGAGTGCTGGGAATTGAACCTGGGTCCTTGAACAGAATAGCAAGACCTCTTAACCATTGAGCCAACTCTCCAGCCCCTATCCATTTATAATTTTTAAGTTCATATGTGCATGGCAGAAGCTGTCGCAGGGGCCTGAAGAGGGCATTGGATCCCCTGGAGCTGTAATTACCAGCAGTTGTGAGCCACACCTATATGTGGGTGCTGGGAATTAAACTCAGTTGTTTAAAACAGCAGCAGGGTCCTCATGGCTGAGCTATATCTATCTACCCAGCCCTTTTTAGATGAGGTGGGTCTCTTGTCTTCAGGGTTGGCCTCAAACCGATTACAGAGAAGGATGACTTTGAACTTCATATTTTATGTGCATTGGTGTGAAAGTGTCAGATCCCCTGGACAGTGGTAAAATAACTGTTACCACTGACAATTGCAAGCTGCCATGTGGGTGCTGGGAATTGAACTGGGGTCCTCTTTCAGTACTTTAAAAAAAAAAAAAAAAACCTTTTTGTTTGCCTGGAACTGGAACTACAGACAGTTGTTAGCTGCCATGTGGGTGCTGGGAATCGAACCCGGGTCCTCTGGAAGAGCAGCCGGTGCTCTTAACCGCTGAGCCATCTCTCCAGCCCCCGTCTTTCAGTACTTTTAACCACTGGGCCAACTCTCCAACCCCCACTCCCTGCCTTGACTTTCTAATCTTCCTGCTTCTACCTCTTTTGTCTTTGTCTTTTTTTTTTTCTGGAGCTGAGGACCAAACCCAGGGCCTTGCACTTGCTAGGCAAATGCTCTTCCACTGAGCTAAATCCCCAACCCCCTGCTTCTACCTCTTAGTTTTGAGATTCTGGAGAGAAGCCACTGCAACCAGTTTGTTCTGTGTTGGGAATGTCATGTTTCAAACCTTCCAGGCAGGCAGGCATTCTTCCACATCTCGGGGCGGGGCGGGGGGGGGCAGGGGAGCGATGGAGTCAGCAGTTAAACGGTTGGGCTGGAGACTGTCTCCAAGGCAGGGCCTGAGTGCATCCAGAAGATGATATCACCGTGGTTCAGAAGAAGAAGCTGAAGGAAAGTCTACTGAATTGGGAAACTATGCAATAAATCGCCTGTTGAAAATTAATGCTGTCAGTTTTGCTCTTGGCAGTAGCCCAGCTAGTCTGGCTGATAATTGGTTGTTAGAGCTGGCTGGATATTTAATAAGATCATCTGGATCACTTCTCAGAAGCTATCACTGGTGTCCTTTGACACCAACCAAGCCACTGCAGCTGTTCCTCGGGGAGAATGTGACATATTAAGCTTTTTTTCTTTCCTTTTTTCCCTCTCTCTCCCTGAAGCAGCCTTACTCTGTGACAGCCCAGGCTGCCCTGGAACTGGCTCTATAACCAGCCCAGCCTTAAACTCAGAGACCCTCCTGCCTCTGCATCCCAAGTGCTGACCACTGCCCTTCAGCTCTTCTTCCCCCCTCCTTCCTTCCTCTTTTTAGTTATTTTGTCTTCATTTTGCAGAAGTCACAAAATAACTTAATTTAGAACAAAGAAAAAGCAATAGTGCAGATTTTAGAGGGTTGCGTGGCTAAGACTGACAGCTAGCCACATGAGTGAAAGTACTCCAGGATCTGTTCTACTCTTGTTTTTTTTTTTTTTTTTTTTTTTTTTTTTTTTTTTTTTTTTTTTTTTTTTTTTTTTTTTTTTTTTTTTTTTTTTTTTTTTTTTTTTTTTTTTTTTTTTTTTTTTTTTTTTTTTTTTTTTTTTTTTTTTTAAACTTTATTTATTTATTTGCCTTGGTGTTTGCCTGGAACTGGAACTACAGACAGTTGTTAGGTGTCATGTGGGTGCTGGGAATCGAACCCGGGTCCTCTGGAAGAGCAGACGGTGCTCTTAACCGCTGAGCCATCTCTCCAGCCCCTCTACTCTTGTTTTAAGTGCTTGCTATTGTCTTGTTTGGAAATGGGAGACTCACTATGTAGCCCAGATTAGCCTTAATTGCGCCATCCTACTGCCTCGGTTCCCTGAGTGCTGGGATTATAGACATGTTTCACTTGTCCTGGTTTGTTCTGATTTCCCACTCACCCATCCTTTTTGGTTCAAGGAATTTAATCTAAAACATTAAAATGTTAGGCAAGAGATTTACCACTGAGCTGTAGAGAAAATGCAGAACTGGGAAAACAAGATGATTTAGTGTGTAAAGGCAAACGCTGCCAAGCCTGAGGACTAAAGTGAAACCATAAATGTGGGACATCTAATCTTTCTGCTACCTTTGTGGAGAGGGGTGGTTGGAGACAGGGTTTCTGTGTTATGTGGTTCTGAATGTCCTGGAACTCACTATGTAGACAACCTTGGTCTCAAACTCTGAGATCTACCTTCCTCTGCCTCTCAAGAGCTGGGATTAAAGGCATGAGCAACCTCATTGCCTGGCTCTTCACTGCTGATTTTTGACACTTGTGGCTCTTGCTTCTGCCCCTCCCAGAGCTAAGAAAATTCTATGTGTAGTAAACTCTTGCTAAAGGCAACTATTTTTCTGCAGGTTACACAACCCAGTGACATCTGCTCCACTAGGCTCTCATGTCCAGGATTGCTGTGACCCAGGAGAGGTCCCAGAGGACCAGGAATACCATTCTGCCCCAGGGTTCTCTGAAGTAATTCAAACCAGCTGATCCTCTTGCCTACACCTTCCCTGGTTTCTTCTGCCTTTTTAACAATTTCATACACATTGCTGGTTTTCCCTGCATGTATATCTGTGTTGAATCACCTGGAACTGGAGCTACAGATCCTTGTGAGCTGTCCTGTGGGGGCTGGGACTTGAATTCAGGTCCCTCAGGAAGAGCAGCCAGTGCTCTTAACTGCTGAGCCATCCCTGCAGCCCCTCCTTCTGCCTCTTGACCTGCCTAAGTGTTGCCTCAGGGAAGGAACCCAGCCTAGCATAGTGTCCAGTCCTCCTGGGAACTGTGAGTTATGCCTATCTTTTTTTTTTTTTTTTTTTTGAGACAGAGTCTCTGCAGCCTAGGCTAGCCTAGAATTCACTATGTAGTCCAGGCTGGTTGTGAACTTATGGGCCAATTGTCAGTTAAGAGCAGTTGCTGTCTGGGTTTGGTTCCTGGCACCCATATCAAGTGGCCCATGATCAACTCTAACTCCAGTTCTAGGGGATCAGACACCATTTTCAGGCCTCTACAAACACCTGCATACATATGGTTCACATGCATACACTGCTCTAGTTTGAGTTACTGTTGCTATGATGAAACATCAATACCAAAAGGATGTTGGGGAGGAAAGTTGGTTTGCTTCAAGCTTTTACATCATAGTGTGTCACTGAAGGAAGTCTGAATAGGAACTCAAACAGGGCAGGGACCTGGAGGCAGAAGCTGATGCAGAGGCCATGGAGGGGGCTGCTTGCTGGGTTTGCTCTCCATGATTTGCTCAGCCTGCTTTCTTATAGAGGCCAGGACCACTAACCCAAGGATAGTGTCACTCAGAATGGCCCTCCCATATCTATCACTAATTAAAAAAAAAAAAAGCTTGATGGCTTGTCTACAGCCTGATCTTATGGAGACATTTTCTTAATTGGGAATCCCTTTCTTTCAGAAAACTCTAGCCTATGTCAAGTTGACATAAAATGATCCAGTGCACTCATGCATAAATGCACATCACATGCACATGATGTACTATTACATCACATATTATTATTTAATAGCAAATAAGAAGGCAGGAAGCTTGCTTCATTAAAGGCAGGCATGGTTGTACACACCTGTAATCTCACCTCTCCAAAAGTTAAGGCCTGAGGTTCATGAGACGGATAGCAAGCATCTCAAAGAAAAATTTCTTCTACCTGCATCTTCTTTTTCTCTGTTCTTTTCTTTGAAACAAGGTCTTTATTGTTGAAATATTATATATATTATATATATTATTTTAAAGATATGCCTCTAAGCTTCCCTAAATAATACTTAAATCCCCCTACAGGTCTTACTATATAGTTTAGACTGGCCTCACACTCACTGTGTACCCAAGTGTGGTGATGCACACTTACTGCTTTGCATACACTACACACCACAAACTCTGCACTGTGTAAGGCCAGATGTGGTGGCACACTCATGTAAACTCAGCACTTAGGATTTCCAGTCCACCCCATTCTACATAGTTGTTTCAAAGCTAGCCATGGATAGACTTTGGGATGATGTGTTATTTATTGGCTGGTCTTAATGGAGTGATGTGATTACAGGCATGAACAATGGCTAACTTTATTATTCATAAAAAGATATGTTTCTGTTTTATATGTGTTGTATAATTTTTTATTGTGTTCTGACAGATAAAGCTTGCTTGAATTCAGAGGGCACAGCTGGCCACTAGTTGACCATAGAGGTTTGGAGGACTGTAGACAGAGAGGAGTCAGGAAGTAGTAAGGCAGGGCCAAGAGAGAATCTGAACTCTTTTGAATGGAAGAACTGAAAAGGTAGGAGGCTCCTGGCACCTTCTCTCTGCTTCTCTGATCTTTCAGTTTCATATCCTGATATTTGACTAACGGTTTTTAATTCATAAAGATTAGATTAATGATTTATATAGGTGTGAGTGTTTTGTCTGTAAGTATGTCTTTGCACCACATGTGTGCAATGCCCCTGGAATGCAGAAGAGAGCAAAAGATTGACAGGAAGTGAAGTTGAAGCTTGTTGGGAAACCTCCAATGTGGGTGCTGGGAATGGAACCCCCCTCTACAAGAGCAGCCAGTGCTCTTATGGCTGAGCCAGCTCAGTGGCTCCTATTATCCTTCCTTATTTCTACAGATTTAATGAGGCAGAACTCTGGCAGGAGTCTAACTTTGCCTGGAGGGTAAGGCAATAGTTTATATGCTTTAAGTTCATTAAATCCTGCAGTCACTGAACAGTCATGTGACATGTACATTATATAATAAATCACAATGAAGAAAACAATAGAGGTAGTGAGACAAGGTATGGTTTTCATTTCAGCTCTGGCCTCTGCACACTACACCCATTTCCCATCTTTGCAGCTGCTCCCACTGTCTTTGTATTCAGTTTCACATGTGGGGAACACATGTGAGGATGATGTATATAGCCAGCTTCCATCCCCACAGAGCCTAATTCCCACATGAATTCTCACTGTCTGTATGAAACAGAGTGGTTCTCTCTCTCTCTCTCTCTCTCTCTCTCTCTCTCTCTCTCTGTGTGTGTGTGTACTAGAATGGAAGTCACGATTTACTCATGCTAGACAAATGGCCTACCAGTGAGCCAGGCCCCAAGACCTTCACTGATGGATGTAAGGCAAGAGGATCTCCCTTTGAGCTATACCATGGCCCCTCTATGGTAGATTATAGTTGAGACCTACCACTAAGCTACATTCCCAGTCTTCTATTGGTAAATATTAAATGACAATAGAATGCTGAGTCATGCCTTAAGTTCCTACTGGTAGGATTTTAGGACAGAGGCTTTACAGCTGAGCCAACTCTTCAACCCCTCACTAGTGCATGGTAGTTGAGTGCTTAACACTGAGCCATGCCCCTAGACCCTCACTGGTGAATTCTAGGCAGGTCCTTTACCACTGAGCCACACTCTCAGCACCCTACCGATGAATTTTTTGTTGTTTTTAGAGACAAGGTTTCTCTGTGTAATCTTGTCTGTCCTGGAACTGGCTTCTCCAGAGATCCATCTGCCTTTAAGCTAATTGCTCTACTACTGAGCCACATCCACGCTACTCACTGGGAGATTCTAGGCAAGGGCTTTACCTATATCCTATATTAAGAGCTATATCCTGAGCCATCTTTTTACTTTTTAATTTTGAGACAGGACTCTATAGTTCAGGCTGGCCTGGAACTCCAGATTCTTCTGCTGCAGTCTCCTAAGTGTTGGTATTATAGATGTGTGCTGTCATGCCCAGTTCTCTGCTTGAGATTTGACTCATGTAACTTCTGTCCCATCTAATAAGCTAAAACTCAGATTTTCCAAAAAGAGGTTCTCACAGAATTGTTCTCAAGTGTTGGTATCTCTTGTAGTGTGAAAACTGTATGGTCAGGCTAGACAGAACTGTACATGCCTGTAATTGCAACACTCAGAAGGCTGATACAGGGGCTGGAGAGCTGGCTCAGCAGTTGGGAGCACTGACTGTTCTTCCGGAGGACCTGAGTTTGATTCCCAGCATCCACAAGGCAGCTAACAACTGTCTGTAATTCTAGTGAAAGACCCCAACCTCAAATCAAAACAGTGAAAATTTTCCACAAGGCCATTTGGCCAATTAGCAGGAAGTCATTCTGTGGGCAAAGCCTCAGTATATCAGGAAACCGGCAGTTAGGAGCTAATCGGCCAATTAGCAGGAAGTCATCTTGCTGGTAAAGCTTCAGGTCCCTTTGAAAAAAGATAAGGAATGTCACAGGAGGGTGAAGAGAGCCGGAGTGCCTAATCTTAACCCAAGCCAGATGTCCACAGCATCCCCAGGATCAAAAAAAAACTTTACAACCTTGCCCCATAGTTGAACCTTGCAAATGATTTTCAACATTACCCCTTAGCAGAATTTTGTATGTAGTTCAAAGTAGCTAATGAGATGTGATGTATGTCTTTATGTTTAAGCTGATGAGACTCCCTCTTTGTATAAAATGGGGGCTGTTCTTTGTATGGGCATGCTCAGTTAGCTGAAGCTGCTGATCGCCCACAGGTGCCTGTGTATTAAACCTACCTCTTGTTAATTACAGCCAGTGATTTCTGTGTCAGTTCTTGGGGCTGGGGTCTCAAAGGGTCTTTCACTAGGATTTGACACCCTTACACAGTTATACATGCAGGCAAAACACCAATTCACATAAAAATAGATACTATAAAAAATCAGGTTGGGCAAGCCACAGAGAGCTGTCCCAGTCTATGGTGTCTGCATCAGGCTCTGATGCCCCTTCATAATGAATTGTGATTATGAAAATGTGAGAGAAATAAACCCTTTAATCCCTACATTGCTTTTGGTTGTGGTGTTTATCCCAGTAACAGAAAAGCAGATGAAAAAGAAAGAAATGGGGTGGAAGGGAGGCGAGGGAAAGGAAAGGCTTAGCCACATAGCAGCACATATATACCATCAGTCTTTCCTGTGTCCACCAGGACAGGGACTTCGTTTTCTTTCTTTATTTATTATTCAGTGTTCTGCCTGCATGTGTTTCTGCAGGCCAGAAGACTGTACCAGATCTCATTACAGATGGTTGTGAGCCACCATGTGGTTGGTTGCTGGGTATTGAATTCAGGATCTCTGGAAGAGTAGTCAGTGCTGTTAACCTCTGAGTCATCTCTGCAACCTCATTCATTTTCTTCATAGTTTCATCAGTGCTTACAGTGAAGCAGACATCCCTTTATAAATACTTCCAGATAAAGGAATTTCCTTACAGTTTACAGAGAAGGGCTGCCCTGTGGCCACTCATGAGAGACCTCCAGAAATAGTCCCAAGTGCCCCACCCTCCATTCACTTTGTTACAGCAAGATTCATTCAGCCTATTGGTGATGCACACCTTTAGTCCCAGCTCCCTGAAGACAGAGGCAGGCGGATCTCTGTGATTTCAAGACCAGCCTGGTCTACAGAGCAAGTTCCAGGACAGCCAGAGCTACAGAGAGAAACCTTGTTTTGAAAAAATACAAAAAAAAAAAAAGTTATTTCAAAACCAGAAATGGAATTGTGTCATTTCCTGCCTCTGATTGCTTCCCTTTATACTTGAACAAAAGCCAGATGCCTTATCATCTCCTGGCAAGCTTTAAACTCAGCTTCCTCTCTTGTCATATTTCCCTCTTAACTTTCCATTACACTGACCACTGGGTTATTGGGCTTTTCATTCTGGTTTCTACACTCTGAACCCTTAAGTCAACTCTGCCCTTTGTTTGGAATGCCCAGCTTTTCCAGAGATCTTCCCCATAGCTGACTTTTCTTTATCTTTCAGTTCTTCGCTTAAATGTTATCATTTCAGAATTCTTTTATTTATTTATTTATTTATCTATCTATCTATTTATTTATTATTTTATTTTTTTAACTTTATTTATTTATTTATTTGCCTTGGTGTTTGCCTGGAACTGGAACTACAGACAGTTGTTAGCTGCTATGTGGGTGCTGGGAATCGAACCCGGATGCTCTGGAAGAGCAGATGGTGCTCTTAACTGCTGAGCCATCTCTCCAGCCCCCATTTCAGAATTGTTAGGAAATTAAAAATAGAACTACCATATGATGAGGCAATCTGACTTCTGGGTATACATCCAAAAGAAATGAAAGCCATGTATGGAAGAGACATCTGCATCCTATGTTTATGTAGACCCTAGTCTCAGCAGCCTGAGTGGCCATCAATAGTTGAATTGATAAAAGCAAGGATATATATATATGTATATATTAATATTTGTAATGGACTATTCAGCCATTAACAAAAAGCTGGGCTAGAGATATATTTCACTGGTAGAGTACTTAGTTAGAGTGTGCAAGATTTTGGGGTTCATCTTCAGTAAAAGAGAAAAATAAAATGAAGAAAGGAAGGCAGGAGGAAGGGGAGAGAGGGTTACTGTCATGTTTTCAGGTGTTTGTTTGTTTGTTTGTTTTGTTTGGGATAGGGTCTCAGCCCTGGCTGTTTCTGGAATTCAGTATGTAGATCAGGTTAGCCTTAAACTCACCTGCTTTTGTGTCACAAAGGCTGGCCTTGAAGGCATGAGCCACCACATCCGGCCACAGGTTCCTGTCAATTGTTACAGGATGAATGAACTCAAGACTTATGGTGACTGAAATAAATCTGATATAGAACAAATCACTCACAGGCGGAGAAGAAAAACAGTTCAACTTGGTGTTGGGGGGAAGTTCACACCAGGGTCAGAGGAGGGGAGGATTGTGGCCGCTGTTTTTCAAAAGACACAAAGTTTCAGTGAGACAGAAAAAAGGTCCAAAAGAGTAACAGGGTAATTGTAGTGACTAACAATGATTGGTGGTGTTGAAAATTGCTAAGTAGTCTGGGGCATGCCTTTGATCTCAGCACTCAGGTGGCAGAGACAGGCAGATCTGAGTTGGAGGCCAGCAGATTCTGGAACAGCTAGGGCTACACAGAGAAGCCTGTCTCAAAAAATAAACAACAATAAGAAAAAGAAAAGAGAAAGAAAATTTTTGTGTGGATTGCATTTGGGGCTTTTCTTTTGTTGAGACACAAACCCCTGTATATCTGGAGCTGATATATTCACCCCCTCCCATTTTAGCTTTCTTGTGCTGGGATTGTAGGCCTGCAGCACTGCTATGTCCAGTGGCTAAGTGGATGTAAGTGTTCTGATTATGTGGAAGTATGATAATATACACCAGGTGTATGCCTCTAATCCTAGCACTTGGGAGGCAGAGACAGGAAATTCTGTGTGACTTTTTTTTTTGGGGGGGGGTTGGTTCATTTTTTGATATTTTGAGACAAGATTTCTCTGCATAACTGCCCTAGCTGTCTTGAAACTGGCTCTGTAGATCAGGCTGGCCTCAATCTCACAGAGATCCACACTCAACACCACTGCCCAGCAAATCTGTATGACTTTGAGGCCAGACTGGTCTACATATAGAGTTCCAGGCCAGTCAGAACTGTACAGCAAATAATATGTGAGGTAATATATATATATATATATATATATATACATATATATACACACATATATATGATTTAGCTTACCATTTTTCATTATATATGTGTAAATACATATGTATTGTGTGCTACAGATTTATGAAATCTGGGTCTAAGTATTAAGACTCTGTCTCATATTTTTAAAAGGTCAAAATCCGAGGCTAGCAAAAGTGCTTGCTGCTGCCACCACAGGTGGTAAAAACATTTAAAATGTCAAACTATGACCTGGAAAGGATTAAGTAATACCTGTAATTCCAGGTCATGTCAGTTGATTGACTATGAGTTCAAGATCTACCTGGTCCTTTGCTTCATTTTGAGGCAGGGTTTCTCTGTGTAGCTTTAACTGTCCTAGAACTCATTCTGTAGACCAGGCTGGGCTCGAACTCACAAAGTTCTGCTTGCCTCTGCCTCTGTTGTGCTGGGATTAAAGGCGTGCTCCATCATTGCCTGGCTTCTTCTGCCTGGTCTTTATAGCAAGTTCCAGGTCAGTCAAGATTACATAGTTAAACCCTCTCTCCACCTCCCTCAACAGCAGTTTTATGTGTTTAAATGAAGAATGGAACTTTTAGGACTTGGGTTTTGTTTTATTTTGCTTTTTGCATGTGTCAGCTTCAGCTTTCACTAGCTTTCATGTGGGTCTTTCCTTCTTCCCTCCCTCCCTGCCTTCCTTCCTTTCTTTATTTCTTCATTTTTCTTTCAGGTTTTTCTAGACAGGGTTTCCCAGCTGTTTTGGACCTCTCTTTGTAAATCAGGCTGGCTTCTAAGTCATAGAGCTCCACCAGCCTTTACCCACCAAGTGCTTCTGCTAACTGTGTATCACCAAGCCTGGCTCGCTTTCAGACTCTTGTGGTGTTTTTACTTAAAATTTTCATTTTGTTTTTGAGACAGGGTCTCATGTAGCTCAGACTGACCTTCACTCTTTTTGTAGGTTAAATTGACCATGATCCTACCGCCTCAGCCTCCTGAGGGCTGGAATCACAGACTTGTACTATCAGGCTCCTTCTCTGCTCTCAGGGGAACTGAGCTCAGCCCCTACAACAACTACATGAATCTTTTCTGAAAACAGCACCCCAGGTGACTAATCTCTTAAAAACCTACCAACTTTTCACTCTGCCACACCCAGGGCTAAAACCTCACTCAGTGAATGACTCTGAGTAAAAGGAGTCTGGAAATGTTGGGAGCAGCAGCAGGGTAAATGTATGATCGACCAGTCAGCGTCACTGGGCTTTGTGAACAGAGTTGCTTGTGACAGGCAGCCTCCTGAGCAGGCTGTGTTTGCAATGTGACTTAGGAAGCATTTCTTTGGCTGTCTACACTTGGCTTTCTGACAAATTCCTGGGCCTGATTGTAGTCTTCCAGTGATTTACTCAGCATCCTCAGACACATTTCTCTTTTCCTTGCAAAGCAGCCCAGGATAGACACAAATTCCGCTGGTTGCTTTGCCCCGGCTGAGACCCTGAGAAATTCCCCCTGGTAGAGTGAGAGAGGGGCTTTCACATGGTGAAGTGAGTTTCCTTTCTTCGTAATGCAGATTGGCTTAACAGATGGTAGCTTTGTCATCTTCAAACTGAAGAGGATGAAGTCGTCTGTTTTGAAGGCGTGGGCTGCACTGGGGGACAGGGCAGGAAGGAAATCTACTTGATTTCTAAAGTTGTTAAATGCATTTATCATATTGGAAATGAGCCAAGCCTCCATGTGAAGCCAACTGGGTTCACAGTGAAGAGTTAGGTAATGTAACTGGGCTGTTGAGAAGGCTCAGGGATTAAAGGTCCTAGCAGCCAAACCTGAATACCTCAGAGTCTAAATAGTGAAGAGAAAAAACTAACATTCCCACAAATGGTCCTATGACCTGCATGTACATCTACACACACACACACACACACACACACACACACACACACACACACATATACATACATACACACACTCACTTACACACTTAAAAATGTGAGCCATTGAGATGGCTTAGTGAATAAAAGCACATGCTGCCAGACCTGACTCCCTGAATTCAATTTCCAAGATCCAAACAATAAATCAAGAGAGAACTGTGACTCCCATAGATTTTTCTCTGACTTTCACACACTGTGTCCTCCACCCTGCACAAATAAATATAATAAAATATTTCTCTCCTTCCTTCTTTCTTTCTTTTTTTTTTTTTGACATTATCTCCCTGGTTATCCTTGAAATCACTTTGTAGACCAGGCCGGCCTGAACTCACAGAGATCCTCTTGCCTCTGCCTCCCAAATGCTGAGGTTAAAAGCAAGCACCACTACGGCCTAGCTCTCTTTCAGTTTTTTTGAGACAGGGTCTCATCACATCCTTGTGATTTTGGAATTGACTTGACAAAGGAATGAAGAAAGGACAGCCACACAAAGAGAAATGATGGGATTGGGTGGGCTGTGTTTGCTCTGAAGGATCTGCACCAACTATCCAACATTCTGGAATCCCGGTGTATTAATTATGTCCAGCTCAGGAGGAGGAGTCAGCAAACCTTGGTGAGAGGTCTCTGAGGAAGAGCAGTCTCAGGTTACAGTCATTCAGGGAGGAATCTGAAGTTGCAAGTTTTTTTTTTTTTTTTCTTCTTCCCATACAGTGAGTATTCCCAGAGGAAACCTCTGCCACAACTCTGGGCCTCAACCTGGGAGAAGGCTTTGTCACTCCTGTGAGTCTGAAGCATTGACACCCATATAAAACAGTACATATGTACTCAGTGTTAGTTCCGTGCATAAAAGCAAGCACACACTAACAAGGTCACACATGGTGTTTAAGAGAAAAGTCCCAGGCGGGTAGAGAAACAGAGAGCGAGAAAGAAGTCAGGGGACAGAGAAGAAAAAGGACCGAGCACGCGCTTGCAGCCGCTTTTAAGGGAAGGGGCGTGCACGGGTATGCATCATGGGATCTTCCAGGTCCAGGGAGGTGCTTCTGGGTCCAGCCATGGTCCAGGGAGGTGCTTCCGTACTCAGTGCTGCAGGGTTTACGCAGCCACGCCCAGGGGCGTGCCTCCGTGCAAGGTGCATCCCACCTGGGCCAGAGTTGGGCCAGCTACGTAGAATGCCAAGAATTCTTACACTCAGGACTTCACCCATTCTGTTTGTTTGTAAGTTTTAAAACAAAGAATCTCTATGTAGTCCTTCCTGGCTGTCCTAGCACAAGATCTGTAGACCAGGCTAATCAAGAACTCAGATCTGCCTGCCTCCGACTCCCTAGTGCTGGGATTAAGGTTGAGTGCAGCCACTGCCCTGCACTTTATCCACTTTTAACATATTCATTCAAGGTTTCCTTTACTCCTCTTAGGGTCTCATGTATCCTGGGCTGGTTCTGAACTCATGATATAGTTGAGGAAGGCCTTCAGTTCTTTTTTTTTTTTTTTTTTTTTTTTTTAAGATTTATTTATTTATTATGCATACAGTTTTACAGAAGAGGGCACCAGACCTCATCATAGATGGTTGTGAGCCACCATATGGTTTTGCTGGGAATTGAACTCAGGTCCTCTGGAAGAACAATCAGTGCTCTTAACCTCTGAGCCATCTCTCCAGCCCCAGGCCTTCAGTTCTTAATCATCTTGTCTATGTCTTCTAAATTCTGGATTACAGACTGACTTCTACAACACTCAGCTAAAATTCTGTATCTGTCTGTCTGTCTGTCTGTCTGTCTGTCTAACTACCTATATATCTTGGCAAGGTCTCTCACTCCCTTTCTCCCTCCCTTCCTCCTTTCCTCTACTCCAGACAGTGTCTGTGTAACAACTCAGGCTGGCCTTGAACTCACAGAGATCTGCTTGTCTCTGCTTCCAGGAGTGCAGGGATTAAAGATCTGTATCATATGCCCAGCCTAATATTTTGATTTTAATTGTGTCAATATACTATATATTTAAAAGTATATTGTAATATATGTTATCTGCTTCAATGCATATAACATATTGTCCTAGTTAGCTTTCTAGTGCAGTGATCAACCATGGCCTCAAGTAACCTATAAAAGTTTGTTTTGGTTTATGGGTCCAGAGGGATGAATCCATTAAGATAGGGAGGCGGGGCTGGAGAGATGGCTCAGCGATTAAGAGCACTGTCTGCTCTTCCAGAGGACCTGGGTTCGATTCCCAGCACCCACATGGCAGCTAACAACTGTCTGTAGTTTCAGTTCCAGGCAACACCAAGGCAAATAAATAAATAAATAAAGTTTTAAAAAAAAAAAAGATAGGGAGGCATGGCAGCAAATGGTCAGCATGGTGGCAGGGGCAGAAGGCAAAGAAATCACATTTTTAACAACAAGCATGGAAAAAAAAAAAAAAAACTAAACTAGAAGCAGGGCAAGGATATAGAATCCCAGATCCTGTTCTTTTGCTAAGGAACGTATGGGAATAGACCACAAGTACCGGTAGTCCATGCTAGAGCTTATTTAACAAGAAGGATTGTGATGGGATGTCCTTCCTGTGGTGGGAAATGTGCAGGAAGAGAAGAAGAAGAGAGAACAAGGTGGCATCTTGGCTTATAAGGGAGCATGTAGTGGGGAGTTTACATGGTCACGCCTGCTCATGCCTATGGGTGAAAGGGGCGTGCCCCTGTACATACCGTGTCTGGGCACCATGCAGGAATACTGTATTTACCCTGCACCAGAAATCCTACCATGTTCCACTGATGTACTTTCTCTGAGAAGGCCACACCTCTTGTGCTAGCTGCTTTTTATACATTTCCTCTGACAAGGCCATACCTCCTGTGCCAGCTACTTTTTATGCAAACTATTTTTTGCATATTTGCATATTTTCTTAGTGATTGACAGGGGAGGGTTCAGCCCACTATGGGTGGTACCATCCCTGGGCTAGCAGTCCTGGGATCTATAAGAAAGCAGGCTGGCAGGGCTTGATGGCACACACCTTTAATCTCAGCACTCTGGAGGCAGAGGCAGGGGATCTCTGAGTTCAAGGCCAGCCTAGGCTCCAGAGTGAATGTCAGGACAGCCAGGACTACACAGAGAAACCCTGTCTTTAGTCCTGGGATCTATAAGAAAGGAGGCTGAACAAGCCAGTAAGCATCCCTCCTCCAAGGCCTCTGCATCAGAACTTCCCTGTAGGTTCCTTCTCTGCTTGAGTTCCTGCCCTCATTGCTTGTGGTGATGAACTGTTATATGTAAGAGTGAGTGAAATAAAAACTTTCCTTCCCAAGTGGCATTTAGTCATGGTGGTTCCTCACAGCAATAGTAACCTAAGACATTTCCCAAACCTCCCCAAACGGCTCCACCCACTGGAAACAAAGATTGCAAATGCCTGACATCATGTCACCAGAAATATTTAACAGTATCTTGCCTCAGAATACTCTGACATGGGCACCTACACTGCTGGAATACATGTGAATGGGTATTTCTGGAAACACAAATAATGAATATTATGCAATGGATATTTCTGGAAAGTTACAAAATAGACCAGTAAAAATAAAAAGGGAGAGGTACTGGGCAACTGGGAAAGATATTTCCTTCAATAGATTACCAAGTTGTAACATGTAAGTAAGAAAGTAGTTCCCTGACTCTGGTCTTGGAGACCAGAGTTTAGGTCTTGCCTATTACTAGGCAAGTGCTCTGCCATGGAGCTATATTCCCAGTACTCTTTATTACTTTATTTTAAATTACTTTTCTTTATTATCAAAGCACACATATAAAAGTGCATGTCACACTACGCTTTTTGTTTTCATTTAAGAGTCTGACTATATAGCTTTGGCTATCCTGGAACTTCTTATGTAGATCAGGCTGGTCTTGAACTCACTATGAGTTCATTTGAGATCTCAAACTCACTTGAGATCTCTTTGGCTCTGTCTTAGGTGTGTCAGGACTAGAGGCGTGTGCCCCCATGGCTGACCCTGATTGTCACACACTGTAAGTGTGAAGACCAGAGTGTAACTTGAAGGAACATTTCTGGTTCTCTCCTTCTACTGTGTGGGCCCCAGGAGTCAAACTCAGTAGGCTTGGAGGCAAGCATCTTTATCTAATGAGTCATCTCACATACCCCTACTTTTGTTTTTTTGTTGTTGTTTGTTTGTTTGCTTTGAGATAGGGTTTCTTTGTATAGCTTTGGCTGTCCTGGAACTTACTCTGTAGACAAGGCTGGTCTCCAACACACAGAGATCTGCCTGCCTCTGCCTCCTTGGTGCTGGGATTAAAGTTGTATGCCATCACCACACCTGGCTGGCATATCCTCAGTTCAGAGACAGAGTGGTCCAGTCTGGCCTTAAACTCACTATGTAGCTATGTATGACTTTAAATTGCTGATCCTTCTTCCTCCACCTCTCATAGGCTAGGATTGCAGGCATGTACCAGAATGCCTGGTTTATATGGTGTTGGGAATTAAATCCAAGATACTACATTCCCAGGGCACTCAAAGCTGTCCTGGTGACCAGACAGACTACCATGGTATCACAACACTTGTGTTCAAGCCAATTTTATTGTATTTGTCAGGGGTCCCAAACCACAGAGTCCTGAAGTTGGCTGCATTTGTTACTTTTTACTTTGGCAATCATTATTCCTGAAAGAACAATATGAAGAGGCTGAAGAGATGGCTCAGCAGTTAAGAGCACTGGCTACTCTTACAGAGGAACCAGATTCAATTTCCAGCACCCACATGGCAGCTAACAGCTAACTGCCTGTTACTCTAGTTTCTAGGGATCTGACACCTTTACACAGACATAGATGCAGGCAAAACATGATTATACATGAAATAAAAATAAATAAACAATATGAAGAAAGGCTCATGCTTTCAGAGGGTTCAGTCCACTGTGGCAGAGAAGGCATGCTGAAGCTGTTTCTATCAAGGTGATTTGGAAACAGGAAGAGGGGAGGGGACTGGACACTTGGTATAACCTCCAAAGATGTGCCTTTTGGGAATATCCAGCTCCAGTCCCTATTCCAAAACCCTGCCCCTCAGAAAGCCTGACAAGGGTCAGCCTCCCTCTTGGGCTTCTCAAGACCATGCATGCCTACAGAGTATTTAAGATCTGTTTGCCAGACCTGCCATGTGTTTTCTCTCCTACTCAGGAGTTGTTTTCCTCTGCTTATTAAACCTGGACTTATTAATTTGGCTTGATTGGCTTACTGCATCAATGGAAGATACTCAATAACTAATACTTATCAGTGCCCTCACTGACCTATTTTCCCCAGCTTTGTCCACCTCCTTAAGTTTCCAAAGCCTCCCTCAAAACAGATCCCCTACTGGCACTGTTCCAGAGCTTCTGACGTCCTCACACAGACCTGAATGCAGGCAAAACACCATGATCATAAAACTAAAAACAAAAACCAGCAGAAAACCATCCAAGCAGTAGTGGTACACAACTTTAATCCCAGCACTCAGGAGGCTAAGGGAGGCAGATCTCTGAGAGTTTGAGGCCAACCTAGTCAATGGAGCAAGTTCCGGGACAGCCAAAGCTACACAGAGAAATCCTGTCTGGAAACAGCCTCCCCTCAACATATCAACAAAAAGATATCCAAGCCATAAGAACATTTACTGGTCCCCATAACTAGAATTTCTGCTAAGAGTCAAAGACATTAAAACACCAATAGCAATAGGTGCGTTTACTTGTATATCAGGTGTTGACTCATGTGAGTCTGTGGAAAGAAGGGACAGAGGGCTTTAAGGAAGAAATTTGCCTTTCCAGCTGCAGGGGGACCAGTCTCTCCAGACTGACTTCCATGCTTAGCCAAGGGCTTCTTTATTGTTCTCTAATTTACACCTTTAGCAAGTTAATTTGCATATCCCCAAACTTTTCATCTAAGTTCCCCAAAGTGACAATGCCAAATGCAAACTCTCAGTTAAGAAATATCTTTAATTTTCTGGGTTATTCCTCAACCAAGTTTGCATAGGCTTTGTACCATAAAGAAATTCTCAGACAAGATTAATATATCGGGGCTGGAGAGATGGCTCAGAGGTTAAGAGCCCTGACTATTCTTCCAGAGGTCCTGAGTTCAATTTCCCAGAATTGAACCACATGTTGGCTCGCAATCATCTATGATGACATCTAGTTGTACGTATTCTTGGCACTTCATGCGGTTGAGCAAACATGGCTCTGGTAGGATGCACCCCTAACTGAGGCATGCCCCTGGGCATGGCTGCGTAAACCCATGCACACCCCTTCTCTTAAAAAGAGACACCAGCCATTTGGTTGTTCTCCTGTCCGGCTTCTCTGCTTCTGAACCTGCCTGGGAACTCTCTTAAATAAATCCTCGTGTGGCCTTAGCAGTGTGAGTGTGTGTCTCTTCTCACGGGCAAAACCAACACTAGTACCCTCTTCTGTATATGGAATACATAATAAACAAATCTTAAAAAGAAAAGGAAAGAAAAGAAATCAAAGACTTTAGATTCTTGGATTTTTTTTTTAAACTCTATTTATTTATTTAATTATTTGCCTTGGTATTTGCCTGGAACTGGAACTACAGACAGTTGTTAGCTGCCATGTGGGTGCTGGGAATCGAACCCGGGTCCTCTGGAAGAGCAGATGGTGCTCTTAACTGCTGAGCCATCTCTCCAGCCCCAGATTCTTGGATTCTTACCCAAGTAAGACAGAAGAGAAATCAGAGGAAGTAGGAGTCTCAGGTAAAAAATAAGAATGCCAACTCTTGAAGAAATGAGACAAAAGAGAAGTGGTTCTTGTGGTAGGGCTATAGATAACATAGTTGGTTGTCTGTCATCTGATCTTTCTGGGAGAGCCACCACAGTTAGGGTTGTAGGTCACTGAGGTCAGCAGCTACCAAACATGTTTATGGCATAGGGTCAAAAGAAATAAGAAGCTTTTATAAAAAAAAAATTGTTTTTGTTATTTTTTAAAATTTTTGTGTTATCTGTGTGTGTCTGTGCATATGTGAGTGCAAAGACCCTTCAAGTTCAGAAGAGGGCAGATCTTTCAGAGCAAGAGTCATGGTTGATTGTGAACCATCAAATTGGGATGCTAGAAACTGAACTAGGTCTTCTGCAAAAGCAGTAAGGCTATTACATTCATACCACAGAGTGGTCTCCAGCCTCATGGAAGCTTTTTCCCCTCCTTAAAAAAAATCTCATGTAGCTGAGTGGTGGTGGCAAACACCTTTAAGGAGGCAGAGTCAGGTGGATCCCTGTGAGTTCAAGGCCAGCCTGTGAGTTCCAGGACAGCCAAACAGAGAAACCCTGCCTCACAGGGCATGAGGGAGATCGATAGCCTAAGATTGCTTGGAATTCACTATGTTGCTGTTTTAACTTGTAAATTTTTTTACATGTATGTGAGTATATACACATGTGTCCGTGCATTTGCATGTCTAGATGTAAGTGTGGAAGTCAGAAGGCAACTTTTGAGAATTTTCTCCTTCCACCATGGACTCCAGAGATTGGGCCTGATGAGCAAGCACTTTTATTCACCAAGCCATTTTACACAGGAAGAGAGCTGTTCGCTGTTGTTTTTATTCTTGTCACTAGGTGTTTAGGCCTTGGGTTTGATGCTCAGAACCACATAAATTGGTCTAGATGATATACACTTGTAATATCAGTATCAGGAAGTTAGAGACAGGTGGATTAGGAGTTCAAGCACACCCTTGACTACATAGCAAGTTCAAAGCCACCCTAGGTTAGCAAAAAACTTGCTCTTCCAAATAATCTGAATTCAGGTTCTAGTACCCACACAACAGCTCACAACCATCTGATAACAAAAAGTATATCTGACTCCTCTTTCTCAAGGATGCATGTGGTACATATAAATTCATGCAAGCACACACACATTAGAATAAATTTTTTAATTGAATTGTAATATAGAAAAAGACTTGTTGAGAAAAGCTTACGCAATAGGTGTTAGAAGTTGTGAAAATGAAAACCATCTCATAGTTTATATCTTATAAACTCTCTCATAACCACTTCTATTAGAGGACATTTTATTGTTGTGTGGTAGACCAGATGGGTGTATCTTGGTCAACTCTTCTCTGGATACATCAGGGTTTGCTCTGTGAGCTTCTAAGCAAAAATGACCATGATACACAGCCACATCACCAATGAATGCTATCTTGCTAGTGGCAGCAACACTTGCTGAGCTCCTAAAAAAAACATAGTTTACTAAAAAGGCCAGCCAAATAGCCAGTCTTCTAAGGACCACATTAGATCTCTTTTATTAGGGGTTGGGCAATATGTTTTTCCTCCATGGAAAAAGTAACTCTGTGCTTGTTATTTGCTTTTCCTGCCCTTCGCACTTCTGCCAAAAGCAGCCAGTGTATGCACAATGAATGGCTCTATTCACCCTTCACCATCGTGTTAAACCACACAGTACTGATTCTGATCAAGGAACTGTTTATTCAGAAGTATGAGTTTGGTGGTGGGGTGTTTCATGCATCGCAACACTCCCAAAGCAGTCAGCCTACTGGAAAGGGGATAATAGTGATAGGTTGGGGGTATTTGGGTGGGAGTTCTGTGCTAATAGATGGGTAGACACTGAACCAATAGCACAGACATGATCTCAGGTTACACAGACTTGGGAACCCAATAGTAATATTTCCCCAAAATCACACACAGTGACTCACTCTTCAAATATTTGTGAGTTGGGCTGGGAAAAGGTCTCAGTGGTACAGAGCTCACCCGGCATCGCTGGGGGTTTGATCTTTAGCATCATACATATATACACACACCAGGTTGTTCTTGTATCTTGTTCATGTTATCCTAACTGAGGTGTTTTGCTTTTTGCTTAGTTTTACATTTGTGTGTGTGTGTGTGTGTGTGTGTGTGTGTGTGTGTGTGTGTGTTGGAATGCATGCCAGTGTCAGTCAAAGAAAAGCTTTTGTGAATTAGTTCTCTCCTTCTACCACATAGATCCTGGAGGTGAAACTCAGTTCATCAGGTTTGGCTTGACCTAAAAGAGCCATCTCTGTACAGGAAGTACTACTACCAAAGGATAATAGCATAGTACGTTGTGTAATCCAAGACCTCTGTAGACTACTTGTGATGTCTCCAACTTTGTGGTGGTGGGGGGGTGACTGACTTAATAGAAGTGGAAGAGAGATGTTACTAAGCCGGAACCTTTGGAAAGCCAATCTATTATTTATAGCTATAGACTGTATAGGCTTATGCTCTGTGTGTGTGTGTGTGTGTGTGTGTGTGTATGTGAAAATGTCTGATGCTGGACATATTAACTCCTCAGTGGACTGAAGAGATGGCTCAGCAGTTAAGAGCAATTATCCTGCAAAGGGAACAGGGCTCAATTTCTATGGCTCATAACCATCTGTAACTTCAATTCTAGGGGATCCAATTCCCTCTTCTGACCTCTGAGGACACCAAGTTTGCATATGATGCACATACATACACGAAGGCAAAACATTCAGACACATTAAAGCAAAAAAAATATAAAAAAATTAAGGCAAAAACAAAAACCCAAACCATACCTTCCATAGGCCAACAAGATGGCTCAAGTGGATAAAGGTGCTTGCCAATCAAACGGACGACCTGAGCTTGACCCCGCCCCCCCAATTCCGCATGGTGAAAGGAGAAAATTGACTCCCACAAGTTGTCCTCTGACTTCCACATTTGCACTCTAACACATAAAACAAACGCGTGCGTGCGCGTTTGTGTGTTTAAATTAAACTAAAACCCTCCCTTATGCAGGGCATAGGATAACAAAGAGGGCTTTTTGTTTTTTTTTTTTTAATCTCTTCCCAAGAATACAAAGTGAGCACGCAGCTCTTCACCTACCCTTTCCTTATACCTTAGTCCCCACCCCCACTTCAGCAGAGCTTTAAGCAGGAGCCCAGGTTCCCCTCTCCAGCTCCTCCCTCCTCCGTAGGGCACGTTGCTGGCTGTTCTGAGCTCCTAGACCCCTTCGGACCCCTCCCTTCCCGTCGCTCGGGGCTTCCTCCATGGACTAAACCTCCTTAGTACTCTTGGAAGACGACCAGAAGCGACTGCGGGGAAGAGCCTAGCATCTGCAACCGCCAGTAGGCCCCGCCCAACAGCAGCGGAGCAGGGCAGCGCCCGGGACCGCTGCAGAGCGGGGTGAGTGAGAGCGGCTGGGAGGGAGGAAGCCAGGTATCCAGGGTCCCCGCCTGCTCAGGGGGCTGTCGTCCCGACCTCCAGCTCCTTTCCTGCGTAGCGACCTTCAGCTCCCTTTTCCATTTGGCTCAGTGCAGTCCTTTCAGGTCCTCAAAACCGACAATTAAAGGGGGGGGGGGACAAAAAAAAGCCCAACCCTGAAGCTCTCCCCTGTTTTTGCTCCCCTCCTCGCGACACAACGGGGTTCACGGTATCCCTCCCATATGGGAGAACCCAGAATTCAGAGCTCCTGGTCCCAGGCCGGTCCTCATAAAGATTCTGAGCCCCTCCCTTCGTCTTTAAGGCAGGAATGCAAGCCAAAAATAGCTCGCCCTTCTAGATCTAGGAGGCTAGCCAAAATAACCAGTCACATCTGTTCTGAAAACCGTCTGATGGCTCAGAAATTTGGGACCCCCAAATTTCTAGGAATTTAGCTATTATTTATCACCTTTTTGTCCCTATTGGCTGTGATCTTCCGAGACGTGGCCTCCGTGCTGCAGTTACAGTGTAATTGGAGATACGGCCCATTTCCTCTAGGAAAACTACCCCACCCCCCAAATATAGAAATTTTGTCTTTGTTTTTTGGGGGTGGGGTCTCGCTAGTCAAGGTTGCTTGCTAAGAACTCCTTTAAAAAAGGTGCAAAGCCTGGCACTCTAAATTTATTTCTTTTTCAGGTAGACAAGACTTTAGCCCACAGACTCCGTTAAACTGAGAGGTCAGGCTCGCAATACACTGAAACCCGGGTGTGTAAGATTATTTTAAATCCGGTCAGCATTGGGGGTCAGCTAGACAAGGACAGAAGCAGAGAGAATTGAATGAGGGGTAAGACTAGGCATGGAGAACCGAGCGTGGGGGGAAGGGGACTCCATCTAAAACAAACCGTAAATATGTAGGTTTCTACGGCAACAGCATTCTCGGGCCTACCCTGGAGATTTCTTTTCGAGAGCTGTGTCAAAGAGGATAGCCCCTAGGAGCCCCTGCGCCGCCAGCTGCTGTGTCTTCCTGTTTTGTTTCCACAGCAACAGTGACCTCAGCCCTGCACCCCCTCACTAGTTGGGCTAGAGTTCCACGCACTCCAGTCTTTAGAGGGGCGTGGTGTGACATTAGCCCCGCCTTGGGGGCCGACCAGGGGTAGCCCAAACGGAGGGCAAGTACCTATTCACCGCCCAAGCCAGGCCCAAACCCCGCCCTCGGCCCCGCCCTTGCATGCTCCTCGGCTGGCCAACTCCACCCAGCCCCAAGACCCTTCTGGTCTGCAGCTGTTGCTCCTGTTTCTGCTGCAGACGCCACTGGCCGGAGAGGTGAGGCTGCAGGGACCCCAAAGGGAAAGAGATCTTGAGTCTAGAAAGAGGGCAGGGATTCAGATGTCTGAGTTCCTAGAAACACTCCATTTGGACCAGAACTCTCTGAGCTCATACAGGTCTTCTTACATGGTAAAGAGAAAAGACTGGAGAGTGAGCACCTGGGTCTGAGAAAGGACGGTGGGGTTGGACCCTTGATGCTGAGAGAGGTGGGATGGGGTCTAGACTCTTAGGTCTGACCTAACAGGCCTGGGATCAGAACTTAGATGGGTCTTGGGGAACGAGGGCTGAATTTTGGGCTTAATTCGGAGGAGGGCGGGGGGTCTGAATTTGTTCTGAGGAAGGAGGGACTGGGCGCTGAACTTGGACTGAAGGAGGTGGGTGCGGCTAGGATTTACACTCTTGGGTTTGAGGACCAGGAGAAATGGAGTATAGGGGAAATAGGTCTCATGGATGGGAGATTTGCATCTGGTGCCCAGAAGTGGTCAGGAGGGGAGAAGTCCTTGATCTAACCTTCCTTTCAGAGAGGCCTTATACGGGTTCTTGGAGTGTGGGGGAAGCTGGGGAGCCCTGTGGAATTAATGCTGTGTCCACCGCTGGTGTGGGGCGTGGTGGGGAGTCTGAACAGGGCTGTGCCCAAGTCTGTGGAGTGATGGATGACCTCAGGATGGTAGCAGGGCTGCTGGGTGTGGCTCAAAGAGTGGAACTAGATCTAGGAGGAAGCTCAAGGGGCGTTTCCTCACTCTGCTTAGAGTCTTTGGCTGAACATTCCTGAGCCCTGACTTAAAACGGTGCTGGAGGTCCTCTGGACTGGAAGGACGTCATTTCTCTTAGGCTCTCCTTTTCTTTCTCCTTTCCTAACCAACTTTCCTCCAGACCGAAGGATTTATGCTCTTTCCTCCTCTTCCTAGTGTTTATGGTGGGACAGCAGCCCATTTTATTTATCTATCTATCTATCTATCTATCTATCTATCTATCTATCTATCTATCTATTTTAAGGCAGGGTCTCTCCTTAGTTGTCCTGGAACTTGCTGTGTAGATATTGCTGGCCCTACACTCGCAGAGTTGCGCCTGCCTCTGTCTCCTGAGTGTTGTAGTAGCTCCCTTTTAATAATACTGGGTATGTATGTGACTAGTCCTGGCTTCGCATTAACCAGTTCCAGTGGGATCTGAGGTTCCTGCCTTCCTGTGGCATCTACCCGTTGCAATGGAGGCTCTAGCCCTGACCGAGGAACCTACATTCACTGTGTTTATCTAATTTCAATTTAGCATGAGTTTTCTAGCCGTGGGCCAGGAAAGCCATGTGTCCTGGAGCTCAGCAAGGTGAATTTGAGGTTTTAAAGGAGTTCCCGTCTGTTTTCCCTTAACCGAATCTCCACCCTGTATTGGCTGACCCCAGTTCCTCCACATGATAGTCAAATACTCTACCTGCCTCACCACCATCACCCTTTTTTTTGAGATGTGGCTTGCCTTGAAGTCTATGGCTACAAGAAGGCCTTGAATTTCCAATCCTGCCTCTACCGGGGGTCCTGTGGGAGCTACCAAGCCAGACTCATCCCGGGTCCATTCTTGGAGGAACTCGAAAAAAATATTATTCCCAGCACTTGGGAGACAGAGGCGTGTGGATCTCTGTGAACTCTAGGCTAACATGGTTTACAAAGCAAGTCCCAGGCCAGCGAGGGTTACATAGCAAAAGCTCGTCTTAAAATAGATTTTTAAAATATATTCACTTAACAGGGTTGGGGAACGCACGTACCACAGGGCACGTGTGGAGGCCATAGGACAACTTGTGGGGGTCGGTTCTGCCTGGGCCCAACTCACACTTTTCAAAGAAACCACAAATCTGCCACTGCTGCATCCTCCTCGAACCCCCGCCTCTCTCTCGGAGAGGATCACGGAGAGGGCGGGCAGCCTCCGAGTGGACCTCGAGGGTCTTGGCACCACCTTCTGGTCCCTGCCACATTGCCCGGGTTGAGGCGACTTAAAGTCCTTATAAGGAGCGGAGCCGCCGGGCCAGGCTTGGCCTCCCGCCCTCTAAACCACCGCCCAGGGATCTCCTTCTGCAGCTGGCTCGGCTGGGGCTAGGTTAACATCACTCGCGCCCCTAGCGGGCGAGGGCCCGCCCTTTGTCCACATTTGCTTCCACCCCGCCCACGCGGCAAATCCTGGGGGTGGAAGGAGGGAGGCGGTGCTTTCTCGGGGTAACCTCTAAGACCTCACCCTCGGACTCGCCGCCAAGTATGCGTCCCCACTGGGAGATGTGCCCCAACTGTAGAGTCTGGGGCTCGGGGTCAGGGTGCTGCTAGGGAAGATTGTCTGACTTCCGCCCTGACTGCCTTTCTCCTCCCCAGGGCTTCTGATCAGCCTTTTCCAGGTGCGCAACTATTTCCGCCGCTCGCAGCGTGGATTTTTCTCCTTTTGATCTTCAGTTAAGACAGCAGGTGAGTGTGCTAAGTGACCCTATTTTCTAGTTCTTGAGGGTGGAGCGAGGAGCTCCAAATTTAAGGGAAGAGGGCTGAGAACCAGGAATCTAAGAGAAGAGGTCCTGTTCTGAGTCTGATGGAGGAGGGCCTGAAGCCTGGACCTCAGTGTCTAAAAGCGAGAGCCTGCAGGTTATAATGGGAGGGTTGGTGATTCCTGGGTCTGACTAAGGAGGTTCGCAGGCAATACTGAACTGGATCTACAAGAGGAGAAGGCTGGGACCTGGATCTCTGAGTATGAGGGAGGAGGGAATGGTGCCTAGATTCCTAGATCTCTATAGAGGAGGGATCTGGTAGGGTTTCAGATGACAGAATCAGAGTTATTCATATGCCTAAGAAGCTGTATCCAGGAGCTAGCTCCTGTATACTTTGGGTGCTGTCCTGGGACAGTGTGAGCTTCCAGACATTAAAGCCTGCCCTTTCTCTTTCCATGGGCCTGACCTTAGCATGACTTTTCTTAGGGGAAAGTTATGAATAACTTATGCTCATCTCAGAGCATAAAATGACATACTCCCTCGTGGCGGTGGCAAACACCTTTAATCCCAGCCCTTTGGAGTCAGAGTTAGGCAGATCTCTGTGTGTTCAAGGCCAGCCTGGTTTACAGAGTGAGTTCCAGGGCTACCCAGAGAAACCTTTTCCCCAAAACAGAAAACAAACAAAAAGGATGACAGTCATTAACCTGAGTCCAGCTTGTTGAGCCAGAGAGCTGACTGGGATACTTGTAAGGGCATGGTAATCCCTGAATAGCCCACCCCAGCATGGGTGATGATGCATGAAAGATACATTCCTGGAGCATACTGCCCAACTTGTAGGTTGTAGATGGGCAGAAGAGCCTTCTGGTCCTCTCTCTCTTTGGTTTTTTGAGACAGGGTTTCTCTGTGTAGCTATGCCCATCTGGAACTTGCTCTGTAGACCAGGCTGGCCTCAAACTCACAGGTCCACCTGCCTCTGCCTCCTGAGTACTGGCTTTAAAGGCATACATCACTCCCTGGCTAAATGAAACATCTACCACCACCAAACATACACAACCCTTACCCCCCATTAAAGGAAACACATACACACACACACACCTCACCCCCACCCCTCCCTCTTCATTGCTCGATGTTCAGAAATTGTGGTGGGGCTTCAGCTTTGGGAAGGAGTGAGGTTGAGTGCTCCACTTTCTTAGTAGGCTGCCTAAGCTTTGGAAGTTCCTATGATCTTTTTTTCTTTTTAACGTGCCCCGTGCCACCTCGTGGCAAGTGTATGGAGGTCAGAGGACAGTTTGCAGAATTCAGTTCTATGCACCACGTGGGTCTTGGGGATTGAACTCAAGTTTATCCTGCTCTGTTGCAAGTTCCTTTACCAACTGAGCAGTCTAATTGGCCCAGGGTACTATAGCTTTTGAGTCATTGGAGCCTGTCTGTTCCCTCCAGCAGTTGATGTTCAATTCAGTGGAAATAAATGCAGAACTGGAAACAGCAATAAGGAAGTTTTATTTCCCTGGGTCTGGGAACTACTTCCCCATATTTTGGAGGGCATCAGCTGAGAGATCAGACAGTTAGCATCCTAAGGAGGACTCCGGCATCTGGTCTCTAGGACAAGGAAATAGAAGCTCTGGTTTGTCAGTGGAAAATAGATGTTAATTCTTCTACCCTCATCCTGTGTCAGGGTCACAAGGGATATTAGAAGGCTGAGAGGCCTGTCCTGATGTCCAACTCTGTATGATGGTCCTTGATGATTAGAAATTTCAGTGGATGGAGCTGTGCCACTGAACAGTAAGAGTAAATGGAGATGAATTTTCCTGAACTTGAGGAACCAGTCAGCTGAGTCCTTATAGGGAACAATAGGCTTGATGATAGGTAAGAGGAAACTGAGCTGATTTTTTTTTTTTCCTTGTCTGAAGTAGGGTTAGGGGGAGGATGGGTGACACTTGAAAGAAGGGGAGAGGGGGCTGGAGAGATGGCTCAGCTTTTAAAATTACTGACTGCTTTTCCAGAGGATCCGGGTTCAATTCCCAACACCCACAAGACAGCTCACAACTGTCTGTAATAGATATACATGCAGCCAAAGTACAAATGCAAATAAAACACAAATAAATAGAAGGAGAGGAAGAAGAAAACTTGATCCGCGATCTCTGGGAGAGGCATGAGTAGAAGGATGGAGGTCCAGTGCTCTGGCTAGATGTGTGAGCTGGAATGGAAGTTGGAATATTGGATGTGTAGAGGCTGCTAAATCTAGATTGCTCTTACATAAGAGAAACTTTGTGTGGGGACATGGTGATAATCACCTTTAATCCCAGCATTTGGGAGGCAAAAGCAGGCAGATTTATGTGAGTTCTGGGCCAGCCTAGTGCCTGGTGTACAAAGAGACTTCCAGGAGAGCCAGAGCTGTTGCACAAAGATACCTTTGAAAACCAAAAAGAAGGAAAGAAAGAGGAAGAAAGAAAGAAAGAAAGAGAGAAAGAAAGAAAAGAAAGAAAGAAAGAGAGAAAGAAAGAAATCTACTCATAGGGCTTAAAGTATGAGGAAGTTGGAGTCTTGGCTGTGGAGAAAGAAGCTAGAGATGACTAAGTTGCTGTGAGGTGAAGGGGGAACTTTGGTGCATAGGGCCTGGGGTATAAAGACCCAGATCACACAGGAGGAAGTGACACAGGCAGGACCTTAGATCATAATCTTTTTGTTGCTTTTTTTTTTTTAATTTTAAAGACAGAATCTCATTCTGTACCCCCCAAGCTGGCCTAGAATTCACTCTGTAATGCAGGCTGGTTTCTATCTCACGGTAATTCTGCTAGGATCATAGGTGTGCCATTTCTGCACTTGGTCTATGCAGTGCAGGGATCGGAGCCGGAGAGCTTCCTGAATGGTAGACAAGCCTGTTATCAACTGAGCCACAGCCCCAAGGCGACAGTTTTAGGTGTGTGTTCAGGGTGAGTCTGTATGTACACATGTGGAGGAGGTGAGCGGAGACTTGGAGGAGCTGATTCTCTCCTTCTACCGGTGGGTCCCAGAGATCCAACTCAGGCTGTTCGTCATAGCAACAAGTTCCTTTATCAGCTAAGGCATCTCTCTGGTCCACCACACTTCAGTCCTTGATACACTGCTGAGTCCCTGGAATAGGAGAATAAGAAATGCTGCTTTGGGTCTCTAGATTCTATGCTCTCTCATGAGTAACTCTGGGATGACCAATTCATTCTTTTTTTTTTTTTTTTTTTTTTTTTTTTTTTTTTTAGGCCTTGTCTTTTTTTTTTCTTTTTTTAACTTTATTTATTTATTTATTTATTTGCCTTGGTGTTTGCCTGGAACTGGAACTACAGACAGTTGTTAGCTGCCATGTGGGTGCTGGGAATCGAACCCGGGTCCTCTGGAAGAGCAGACGGTGCTCTTAACCGCTGAGCCATCTCTCCAGCCCCCAACCAATTCATTCTTATAGTTTATATAAGTCAACCCTTTTTTTTTTTCCTTCTTCAGTTTTTCAAGACAGGGTTTCTCTGAGTAGCCTTGACTGTCCTGGAACTTGATCATAGACCAACTGGCCTCAAACTCAGAGATCTACCTGCCTCTGCCTCTTGACTGTGGGGATTAAAGGCCTTCACCACTACTGCCTGACTAACAAGTTTTATATTTTGAGATATACCATTTTTAGAGTACAAGGTTATTTGTTCCAAGACAGTTAAGGGGCTGGATGCCAAGATTCCTCAGTAGGAGACCTTATGCTTTTTTTTTTTTTTTTCTTAGCCATGCCGGTAACAGTAACCCGCACAACCATCACTACTACAACGACATCATCATCTTCCAATGTCGTGGGGTCCCCTCGGGCACTGACCCAGCCCCTGGGGCTCCTCCGTCTTCTGCAGCTAATATCCACTTGTGTGGCTTTCTCACTGGTGGCCAGTGTGGCTGCTTGGACTGGGCCCATGGGAAACTGGGCCATGTTCACCTGGTGTTTCTGCTTTGCTGTGACCCTCATCATCCTGATTGTGGAACTAGGTGGACTCCAGGCCCGCTTCCCCCTGTCATGGCGAAACTTCCCCATCACTTACGCCTGCTACGCGGCTCTCTTTTGCCTGTCGTCTTCCATCATCTATCCCACCACTTATGTGCAGTTCATGGCTCACGGACGTACCCGGGATCACGCCATCGCTGCCACCACATTCTCCTGCATCGCCTGTTTGGCCTACGCCACAGAAGTGGCCTGGACTCGTGCAAGGCCCGGTGAGATCACTGGGTACATGGCTACCGTGCCAGGGTTGCTCAAAGTATTCGAGACCTTTGTAGCCTGTATCATCTTTGCCTTCCTGAGCGAACCGTTCCTGTACCAGCAAAAGCCAGCCCTGGAGTGGTGTGTGGCAGTCTATGCCATCTGCTTCATACTTGCCGCCGTGACCATCCTGCTCAATCTGGGGGATTGTACCAACATGTTGCCCATCCCTTTCCCCACCTTTCTGTCTGGCCTGGCCTTATTGTCTGTCCTCCTGTATGCCACTGCCATTGTCCTCTGGCCCCTCTACCAATTTGATCAGAGGTATGGTGGCCATCCCCGACGTGCATCGGATTCAAGCTGCACTTATACACACCCCCACTCGGTGTGTTACTGGGACCGCCGATTGGCGGTGGCCATCCTGACAGGTGTCAACCTGTTGGCATATTTGTGTGATCTGGTGTATTCTGCCCGTCTGGTGTTTGTCAAGGTCTAAGGTTAACAGGGGCTCCCCTCCTGCTCCCTTCTTGCAGCCTCTTCATCTTATTACCCAAGTTTTTGGTACTCTCCCATTTTCTCTTCTCCTTATATCTCCTTCCTAGCTTGCTGTCCTCTTTCCTTCTTCCTCTCTCCCTTTTCCTCTTCCTGTTTGCCCCTGGGCTGTCTCCACAGCCCTCAGCTTTATCTCTTTCATATTCTTCTATTATTTTCCTACTTTTTTTTTTTTGGTCACCTGCCCCGTTTTCCTGGGAGCCCTCAGGATTCTTCCTTTCCGTCTCTCACCCCTCGAAGGTGCTGGCCCCACACATCCCACACTCCTTTGCAGTTTTTCACCCTATGGACCTCTTTGGGGGCCTCATTGCCAAAGCATGCCTGCCTGCCTGCCTGCCTGCCTTAGCTGTGCCTTAGTATATGTGTGTGTGTGTTAAAGGGATTGGGGAGCAGGTGATACAGTGCACCTCTCCTTGAAGTTCAAAAACAAACAAACAAAAAACCCTAACCCTGGTGGTCAATAATTCCCCATAGCCAGGAGTCTTTAAGCAGAGTCTCTGTCACTCAGCTTTGCCTAAATTTGGTTCTAGAATTTTTTTTTACCAGGCTCACTGAAAACTCACTGCCTAGACACTATCCTAGATGAAGTAAAGGATGGATGCCTTTTGCTGAATTGTTCTCTGTGCTATCCAAAAACACAAGCAAAAAACCAAAAACCCACTAAAAATACTCACATGGTCTTAAAGACTCAGAAGTATTTCTGAAGGACAATAATGGTGGCCCCTCTTATCTCAGTGTTAATAAAAAGTAACATGGCCTGTTTTGAATGGATAAGAAAAAAAAAAAAAAAATGGCCTCTGCTAGCCTTAAAGGCATTATTAGCAGCCTATTTTTCCGGAACATGAAGACAAAAACAAAACAACCAAGAATCTCTTTTGGTTTTTGTTTTTATTTTTTTCAGCTTTTGAGACAGGGTATCATGTCGCCCAAGCTAGTCTCACACTTAACTGTGTAGCTGAGGCTACCCTTGACCCTCCCAGGTGCTGAGATCACAGCTGTGTTACCACACCCAGCTGTGCAGCCTTATTCAAGAGGAAAGTTTCTTTACCATCTTTTCTTTGGGGTGGGGTGGGTGTCAGTGTTGGAATGGCTTATGTGTGCTGCACACACACCCAAGTCCTTGTGTGTTAGTTGCTTCTTGCTGCTGCTTCCTGCTTCTCTTGGACTCACATGCATTACTTGGTATATATATATATATATATATTATAAATGTATAAATATATATTTTATTTTTTTTAATTTTCTGGAGCGTTGGCTTCCTATAGCTCCTACTGTCAGTCATCCCTTTCCACCCCCCACATCCATAATGTTCTTTTTTTAAAATCTCAATATAAAGATAACAGGAAGACTCATGCTTTATTTATCACGGGTGAGGGGGGCTGTGGGTAGGTGGGTGGGGAGTGCTCCAAGTGAGGGTTGAGACCCAGATTCTTCCGTCTGATAGCCGAAGGGGGTTGAGACTAAGAACCTTGACCTCATCAGAAAACATTGGCAGCATCTAGACTATCTTCTCCCTCTTTCAAGACAGTCCCATGTAACCTAGGTTGGTCTCAAACTCACTATGTAGCCAAGAATAAATTCAAGTCCTTCTTCAACTTCCAGTGTTGGGATTACAGGTATGAGCCGCCACATCCCATTTATGCAGTACTCAGGACTGAACTCAGAACTCGGCACACTTTACTAACTGAGCTATATACTGTAGCCTACTAATTTTCTAAATTATTCTTTAAAACCAAGAGAGGGAGAGAGATCGATCAGAGGTTGCTTAAAAGCACATGCATCAAAAAGCAGGGTTTGAATCCAGTACTCATGGAGCAGGCTGCGCATCCCTGTAAATGCATGCAACTCCCTTGGTGTGTGTGTGTGTGTGTCAGACAGAAGGATCACTGAGGGTTGCTGGCTTCCTGCCTCAGAGTGAAGGAACGAACGTGGCATGATACCATTTTCTGGCCTCTCTGCCTACATTCACACAGACATACAGACATTTTTATCTCTTTTAAAAGAGGGAAGGAACCAGGAGAGTTGGCTAGGAAAGAGACGAACATGATTTCTCCTCCAGAGAGTCCCATGAGTACAAGGCACCTGGGCTTGGCAAAGAAGTTCAGAGGAAGAGTACTTGCTTAGTTAGCATGTGTAAAACCTTGGCAGTCCTATCCCTAGAAACATAAACAGGGATTCGGGAGGAAAATCTCGCCTTGGCAACTCAGAAATACAATGTCCTGGGGCTAGATGGGGTGATCTTGCAGTAAAAAATGCTTGAGTTCAGTTCATATTTCTGAACAACAGCAGCTCACAAATCCAATTTCATGAGAGATAGCTCAGAGGTTAAAATTGCTGCCTCTCTGGCCTCCACAACCACACACAAAAACAAATAAGTCTTTAAAAGTACAAAGTCTAAGCGGGGCATGGTTGCCCTTGCCTTTAATGCCAGCACATGGGAGGCAGAGACAGGCAGATCTCTGAGTTCAAGGTCAGCATGGTCTACAGAGCGAGTTCCAAGACAGCCACAGCTGCACAGGGAAACTAGTGCCTTCCACCCATCGTCCCGGAGAATCATAGGCACCTAGAGGTGGTCTGCCTTCAGTGAAGGGTGCTCAGGAGTTGACTCGAAATCCACCACCTCCCTGCACCTTTGGAATCCAGACGACGCAACCCAAAGCAAAACCGCAAAGAAGGCGTGGTACTATACAGACTCAGGGCCAATGACCGCGTCCAGCCCATCGGGCAGAGCACGCCGGGAAACGTAGTTCTTTGTTGCTTCTCAAGACTATCCTGTACGAGGACCTCAACTATAAGTTCCAGAGTGCACTGAGCTCCATAGCCCCTGGCGGGGCCAGGATTCCCCATGGCCTATGAACGGCTTACTGCCGGAATGGACCCAGTGGAAAGCCAGAACTATGAGAAAGGCGCACCATGGGGCGTGACCTGGGGGGAAGTAAATTCACTGGGTGCATAGGAAATCCTAGGGAGAAACAGAGTCGGAAGAAGTCCCCACGCAGATAGAAAGTCACGGGGAGACACAAGAGACCCTCCCCAGAGTCATGACAAACCCCACGGGCAAATATAGTCATAGGGAGACATTGGGGGTGGGGAGGACCTCAGAGATGGAGAGTTACAGGGAGACACTGGCTGGGGGAGAAACTTCCAGAGAACGGAGAGCTGCAGGGAGAGACTGAGACAGTCACAGGGAGACAGAGGAGGGAGGAACCCCAGAAACGAGTGGGGAGGTATCCTCAAAGTCAAAGAGGGTCACGGGGCCAAAAAGAAAAAAATCCCGAGGGGGTCAGGGAGAAAGGGGCAGAAGGAAAAAGGCACAGAAAAGGAGAGACGAGCGACTAACTATTCAGGGAGAGCACCTCCTAGCGACAGCAAGGGAGAAATACAAAAGCAGAGTAGCGGACATCGGGAAACGCTGAACTTAACTCGCAGAGGTGAAAAACAGGGAACAGAGATTAGTGGGGAAAAGACTAGGAAAAGGCAGGGAGATGCATTTCTAGTGCATCATGTGGGGCGTGAGGAGAGACGTAAGCAAGAAAAGGAGAGAGCTGGGGTGGGGGGGAGGATGGAGAGAGAACATAGAAGAAAAGAAAGGAGAAGAGAGACAAGAAGCGGGAGAGAGAGAGAGAGAGAAAGACACTCTGAGGGAGATAGCCATAAACCCAGAGGCTCAGAAACCGACAAAGAGCCTGCAGCATCACGGAGAGTGAGAAACTAGCTTCCCTGTTCATCCCCAAGTCCTTAGCACTAAACACAAAGTTTCTTGATTAAAGGAGTAATATGACCAGAGACACATAGATCTACCCCAAATTCAAGACCCACCAATGCAACTGAGTGGGGAGGAAGGAGGATTGGAATGTGGGGGTCAGGATGACAGACTGGAATGCATTTGGGGGGAAGGAGGGAGATTGAATACAGCCTGCGGAATGGGTGTGTGCACGTGGAGAGGAGGGAGGGGCATCTATCCTCAGTTGGGGGGGGAGCCTTTAAGATGAAACTCCGCCCCCTTGGTCGTCATGGCAACGTCTCCCCCCACCTCCCCCCACCTCCAGCTTTTACATTTCAGCAGGTGCCGGGAGCCGGAGCTCCCGCCGCCGCCGCCGCCCGTGCCTGCGGCTCCTCGGTGCCCCTGCCTTCTGCTCTGACCTCACCCGCCAGCTCCCGCCTCGGTGCAGCCGGTGCCGGGGTGCTGCTTCCTGCCCTGCGCTGCGCACCGTTAGGTGCCTCGCCCCTGTCCTTCCCATCTCTGAGTCTGCGGAGTCTCCCCTTCCCGTCCACCTGTTTCCTCAGAAAAAGGACCAGATCGTGGTCCCTGCTGCGTTCCTGGGGCCATGGCGGGTCTGGGCCCCGGTGGAGGCGACTCAGAGGGGGGACCCCGACCCCTGTTTTGCAGAAAGGGGGCGCTGAGGCAGAAGGTGGTCCACGAGGTAAAGAGCCACAAGTTCACCGCTCGTTTCTTCAAGCAACCAACCTTCTGCAGTCACTGTACTGACTTCATCTGGTGAGGGAAGCGGGCTAGGGGAGAGGGCTGGAGAAAGAGGGTACTTGGCAGCAATTATGTTACATTAGCCCCCCAAGGGATTGAGCAGAGAGGGGCTGCAGTCCCCACTCCCGGGCGGGTGAATCCTGGTTCCTGAGTCTGAAGGAGGAGAGGATGAGAGCTGGATTTCAGAGTCCAAGGGAAAAGGAGCTGGGACTAGAATTTTTGGGTTCTAGTAGAAGGAGACTCAGACACTTGGGTGAAGATGGGAAACCACAAACCTGTCTTACAAAGGTGGGAGGGCCCTGTACCCCTCTTTGCACTAACCTTAGATCCTTGATTCTTCCAGGGGCATTGGAAAGCAGGGCCTGCAATGTCAAGGTAAGAGCTGGGACCTGGACTCCTGGGACCCCCGAGGGTGGAGGCTGGGGCCTCACAGTTGAGGCGGCTGACACACGTGTTCCGTGGTCCCCAGAGAGGCGCGGGGGAGCCCTGGGCGGGGGGTGTGGCAGAGACACAGCCTGTGGTGGGGAGGAAACTCTGATGGCAGGGCCACCGCGGAGGTGGTGCTGGGGGCCCCTCCCTCGGCCGGCTCCAGGTGGGGACAGATATTTGGAGAATCTGTTTCCATGGGAACAGGGAGATTTGGAAAAGGGGAGCTGAGGGGGGGGGAAGGGGCTCGCCGATGCAAAGTCAGAGCCCCCCCCCGACTGCCGTTGCTATGACAACACCATCCATCCTAAAGCAGGGGCAGGCCGGGTGGGGTCACTAATGGGCGGGTGGGGGCCGGGCGAGGGGGGCGAGTCCTAAAGCACCAGCTGCCACTTGGCTAAGAACAGAGTGACTCAAGGTGGGGGGGCGGGCTGAAGCAGCGCCCCCAGACTCACTTCTGTTCAAGTTGCTGCTCTTTGCTATGTCTAAGGATATTTCTGTTGTTTTTCTTCAAAACCTGTCTCCCTCTTTCCTTGCTTTGTTTCGCTCTCTCTCTCTGTATGCGCACGTGTGCGCATGGGGTGGTCGCGTTACTGTTTCTCTGTCTCTTTTTCTTCCTTCAATTCTATCTGTTGGGATTCTGGGTCCTGCTTTCTCTGTCTCTGTGTCTCTCTCCATGTGGCTCTTGATCTGGGTCTCTCTGACATTCTCTCCATTGGACTCTCTATGTGGGCATTTCTCTTTTTGTGTTTTTCTGTGGATTGGAATTTCAGGCTCTGACTTTGTGTCTACTGGGGGGTCTCTCTTTACCTCTATCTCTTGCTTGGTCATCTTCAGTCTGCAGCTTTGTGGTTCACCGCCGATGCCACGAATTTGTGACCTTCGAGTGTCCAGGCGCTGGAAAGGGCCCCCAGACGGACGTGAGTGCCCAGACACCTGGTTCTTCCTCCTCAGGCCATGTCCCCGCCCTCACCCCCTCGGCGTCCGTCCCAATTTCTTTTGCTATTTTTAAGGCTGGGAGGGGAGGGGGGCTGGAGAGATAGAGGGAGCTAGTCTGGCCCAGATTCCTTGCCCTTGGCCTGAAAAGGGGGACTGAGAAGGGGCCTGGAAGAGGCTGTGGACACATGTGAGGGGACAGAAGAAAAGCAGGGGTTGAAGGGTCCAAAAATCGTCATTAGAAAGATGAAGTTACCATCGGCAGACAGAGGGAGAGTTCTCAATTCCAACACCAAAATAGTAAAATAGGCAGAGACAATCTCCGAAGATGGACAGAGATGCAGGAAAAGAGAAATCTGAAGCTGAGTGTCATGGTACTAACACTTAAGAGGTGGAGGCAGAAGAAGGATCTAGAATTGAAGGCCAGCTTTGTCTACATAGCAAGTTCCAGACAAGTCTGAACATAGGACCTATGATAAGGGTGTCTGTGTGTGAGAGAAATAGCAAGTGGTAGACATAAAAGATAGTTTAGAGAGAGGCTCAGAGAGACCCCCGCAGTGCATAGACATCATGCACGAGAACACACAAATGCACTCAGATCCATATCTACCTCACCCTGTGCCTCTATATAACAGGGGCTGAGGAGCACACACTCTGGGTACTCAGTCCTTCCCTTTCCTTTCTCATCAAGCCTCTGATTCTTCCCCTGTAAAATGAGCCTGTGACTTAGCAGTGACCAGTGGAACTGCCTATGGTGATGGAGATATTTTCTTTCTATGGTTGCCATCAGCAGCATGCAGCTGGCATGAAACAGGAATGCTTTGAGGAACAGAAGCCTAAACTCTGTTTTGCTCAGATTGATTTAAATTTGAACAGTTATATTACTGGACGGGGTAGCATAAATCTAGACATTCCCAGTTTTAGGTTAGCAGTTCCACAGACATTGTTCCTTCCCAGAATTTGATATGAGGCAAGAGATAGCCATATGCTTCGTAGATGGGGAAGATAGCAATTGGGAGGTTGAGGCAGGAGGATCATGAGTTTGAGGCCAGACTGACTCAAAGGCAAGGGGAAGGGTCCACAGAAGCTCAGGAGACACTTGTCTGCTTGTCCGGTGAAGAAAACAGAAATCTGCAAAGGGGATGTGACTACATAGAGCTCGTATTGAGCACCACTGTGTACCAGCTCCAGGGTATGTTGTTGCCTGCCTGTGCACCTGCTTGCCTCCAACGCTAGCTGTGTTTTATGAGGTCCTGATTACATACATACTCATCAACTATTTTACACCCAGTGTAGGCTTGAATCTGGATAATTGCTCATAAGATTAGATTAGTTGCTTCTTCTCTGTTCCCATCTGAGCAGAGACTCCTGGCATGATCTGAATGCCAGTCCTCCTGCTAATGAGGAATTATCTCTTGCCGTTCTTATTTCTTTCTTTAAAAAAAAAATTAAAATACATTTGAAGGGTTTTTTTTTTTTTTTTTGTTCCTCTGGGAGAAGTTAGAAGTCTTTTTTGTTTCTTTCAGATATCTTACTTTTGTTGTGTTGCTTGAAACAGCATCTCACTATATAGCTCTAGATGGTCACGTACTTGCAGTGTAGACCAGGCTAGCCAAATAGAGATCTATCTGCTTCTGCTGCCTGAGTGCTAGGATTAAAAGTATTCACTACCATGTTCCCTGTTTTTCTCTGTTTCTGTTTTGTTTGTTTTTAGACAGGGTCTCTCTTTGTAGTCCAGGCTGCCTTTTACCCCCCACCCCCTTTCACTTCTACTGAGGACTCAGCCTCCTAATGCTGAGATGACAGGTGTATGTCAAAACACCTTAATTACTTTACAGTAGATCATAAGTTCCTGGGCTATAAAATGAGATGAGAATTGTGTCTCCTTACAGGGTCATTTTCCAGTTTCAGTTGAGTCACACACTTGAGATAGTATCTGAAACATAGTAAGTAAGATATTGGATCATCAAGATTGCTCAGTTGGAAAGGCATTTGCTGTTAGAGCTAGCGACCTGAATTTCATCTCTGGAACCCATACAGTGGGAGAAGACAGTAGACTCCTGAAGACTGTCTTCTGTGTGCCTTTGCACACAAACACACACACACATTTTAAAAAGAAAACTAGGGACTGGAGAGGTGGTTCAGTGGTTAAAGAGTTCTTGCTTTTCTTGTAAAGGACACAGGCTTAGTTCCAAGCATCCTTGTGATGGCTCACATTCAGTTGCAGGGGATCTTCTGATATCTGTGGACACAGGACACATACATGGTGCACATACACATATATATAGGCAAAAATATCCATTCACATAAAATAATAAATCTTTAAAAAGTAAAGGTAGAAATCTCACTAAAATAAATGAAATCCTGAAAATGTCTTAATTTTCCTTCCTTTGGGATAATTCTTTCAATGCTTTCTCACAGAAAGGTAAATCTGAGGCTGGCTGTGGCTCAGGGGGCAGAGCACCTGCCTTTAAACCGCTTTGTAAACTGCTCATGGTTATGGATGCCTGGAATCTCAGTAGTAGAAGCAGGAGAATCAGGACTTCAGTACTATCCTGAGCTACACAATAAGTTTCAAGCCAGCTTGTAAAAAGGAAGAAAAGAAAAATAGGGAAGACGGATGAAAGAAGGAAGGGAGGGAGGGAAGAAAGGAGAAAAGGAAGAAGGAAGAGATGAAGGAAAGAGGATAAAGCAAAATAATGTTTTAAGAACCAGGCATTACCCTGCAGGATGGAGTGTGGGTGGGGAAGGTACTGGCTGATGTCCTAAATTCCTGCATAATCGAACCCTTGGCATTTAATGTCACTTTAAGACATAGAAAGAATGTTTATTTCTATTTGACAGAGGAGAATGCTGGGGCTCAAAACTGGGAATGAGTTTGCTCACACACACACACAAAAATCACACATCTGGGAAGTGACGTGGCTGTTATTTGAACTCTGGACTCTTAAGGACCAGCAATAAAGCCCCTCTTAATAGCCATTACCTCACAATAACTGCTGTCACACTAGCAGCAGTGGGCTTGTCCCACATACTGAGTCCTGCTGTGAGGCTCCCATTAATCTAGTCAGGCCCTCTGGTACCTGCTGTAACTGATTTTTGGCTCATGCGGGGCCTGGCAAAGGCAGCCTGAAGGGAATCAGCAAGTGGAGGAATCTGTGGTTTAGGGTGGCTCGAAGGGCCTCAGCAAGCTGGGAGAGGTGTGGGCATGGGAAAGATGCTGGGAGGTTCCATCATCATGCTCTGAACCCCCCTAACCATTCCTTTTGAGCCTCCAGCTTCAGGTTTCCTTCCTCTTTCTCCTCCATCTCCTTCTAAGTCTCACCCTCCACTTCTTCTTCTTCCTCCTGCTCTTCCTCCTCCACCTTCTCCTTTTCCCTTCCGTCCCTGCTGGTCTTGTCCTTCCTTCTCCTCGTTTTTTCCACCCTCCTCCTTTCCCTCTTCCATCTCTTCTCCCTCCTCCCCTGCATTCTCTTCCTTTCCAACCCTCCCCCTTTTTTTGTAATGCTGGCATCAAACCCAGAGCCCTGTGTATACCAGACAAGGGCTCTATCACCACGCACTACTCTAAGTCTTTTTAAAATTTTTAGACAGGGTATTACTAAGTTACCCATGCTGGCTTTGAATTCTCCATGTAGCCTTGAATTTCTGATCCATCTGTAACAGCTAAGGTTACAGGCTTGCACCACCAGGCCTCTGATGGTCCCAACCCTGTTTTATTTCCTTCCAAAACATCTATGTCTACTTCTCCAATCATATTATTTATTTATTATTTACTGGGCTTACTATTTCACCTCACTCTATTGGAAAGAAAAATGTCAAGTGACTAGGGTTTTCATTTTTTGTGGTTTTGCTTTTTAAGATAGGGGTCTTGAAGTTCCCCTGCAGCCAAGGGATGATGACCTTCAATTCCTGACCCTCCAGTATAACCACCACACCCAGTTTACAGAGTGTTGAAGATGGAAGAATTTCACAAATGCCAGACAGACATTTTATAGAGCTACATTTCCAGTTCTATGTGACAGATTTCTAGTTGTATTTATTCATTGCTGGGCTTGGCATACAGCAGGATCTCGGTGAATTTGTGCAGACTGAAAGGAGAGAGAGCAAAAAGCTGCCAGAGAGCGAGGCGAAAGGAAGAAAAGTTAAAGGCTTTATCCCTGGCTGGGGATGCTTCTCTGATGGTAGTTCTATGCCGTACATGGTCCATACTTACAATTTCAATTGGAGGTCAGAAGATCAGGAGCTCAAGGTCATTTTCTACTACATATTGTTTAAGGCCAGCCTGACTAAATGAAAGCCTGTCTCATATTAAAAATAAAAACAAAAGGTTCCAAGGCTGGAGAGATGGCAAAGCAGTTTAGAACTCTTGCTGCTCTTCCAGAGGATCTGAGTTCCGCTCCCAACACCCACATCAACAAGTTCACACTTCATGTAACTTCAGCTCTAGGGACTCAGACACCCTCTTCTGGCTCCACGTGAACTTGCACTCACATGCAGGCATGCATGCATATGCAATAATAATAAATCATTTAAAAAAATCACCTCTCTCAACATTTTAGGACCCTTCCCCAACACTCTTTCTCTAAATGACTCCTCTTTTTTTTTTTTTTT
The DNA here is from genome assembly GCA_004025045.1 of Sigmodon hispidus. Lineage (NCBI taxonomy): Eukaryota > Metazoa > Chordata > Mammalia > Rodentia > Cricetidae > Sigmodon > Sigmodon hispidus. The sequence goes on along the minus strand of PVIH01006267.1, from coordinate 50,524 downwards.
TTTTTTTTTTGCCCCCAGGATCCTCGCAACAAGCACAAATTCCGCCTGCACAGCTACAGCAGCCCCACCTTCTGCGACCATTGTGGTTCCCTCCTCTACGGGCTGGTGCACCAGGGCATGAAATGTTCCTGTGAGTGTGCCAGGCAGGATGTCTGCTGCCCCATCCCAGATCTGGCACTAGAGGGCGCTCCTTTAACCACAATGCAATGTCTGTGGTTGAGGGGAGATTTAAGGTGGGGTTTGTGAGTGCCTGAGCCTGAATTGCTATCTCCAGCTCTGTCCCTCCAGGTTGCGAGATGAACGTGCACCGACGCTGTGTGCGAAGCGTTCCCTCCCTGTGCGGTGTGGACCACACAGAGCGTCGTGGACGTCTGCAACTGGAAATTCGGGCTCCCACGTCAGATGAGATCCATATCACTGGTGAGGCCATGCCTTCTCATACGCCACACCCCCAACCTGAAGCTGAGACTGGCTGAACTCACCCAGGGTGTTCTAGGCTGGGAACCAAAATGCCACATATTACCACAAACCACTGTCCACATTCCTGACCCCATCCCCATCCATCTATCTACTTCCTTTCTAGTAGAACACCTACCTTTAGCCTTAGCCTTCTAGCCATGATCTCATTACCCCAGATTACCCTCAAACTAGATATATTGCAGAGGCTGGTCTCTAACTTGTGGACTTTGCAAATGTTGAGTTTACTGACATACAACATTGTGACAGTTTGTGTGTGTGTATGTATGTGTGTGTGTGTGTTAGTTTTGGGGACTGAACCTAGAAATTCATAATGTTTCTCAAACACTCTGTCATTGAGCTATATCCCCCTCCCAGATTTCCAATTTCTAATTAGTGGCTATTGAAAGGGTCGGATGAGAGGAAAGATTTGACTTGCCCAGCAGAGTCTGACTTTAGACTCATGCATCCTAGTGGAAGAAATATACTGACTTCTTGGCACATGTCCCAGGTGACAGGCCTTACATCTTGGATATGGGTAGTAGAAAGATAAATCACAGAGAAAGAAGACTAACCTTGAATTATTTTTTAATATTTATTTATTTATTTATTATGCATACAGTGTACAGAAGAGGGCACCAGATCTCATCATAGATGGTTGTGAGCCACTATGTGGGTGCTGGGAATTGAACTCAGGTCCTCCAGAAGAGCAGTCAGTGCTCTTAATCTCTGAGCCAAGTCTCCAGCCTCTAACCTTGAACTATTTTTTTAGTATTATTTTTAGATGTGTTTATTTTCTGTATGTGAGTGCTTTGCCTGATTGTATGTATGAGCACCATGTGTGTACCTTGTGGTGCCTATAGAGGCCAAAAATACCCTAGACTTGGAGCTACAGATGGCTGTGAACCACCATGCAGGTGCTGGGAATTGAACTCAGGCATTCTGCAAAACAAGTATAACAACTGAGCCATCTCTCCAGCCTTTTTGTTACTTTCAAACATTTCTTTATTGCATACGTGTGTGTGTGTGTGTGTGTGTGTGTGTGTGTGTGTGTGTGTGTGTGTATGCACTTGTGTGCATGTAGTAATGTAGTGAATGGTATGAAGGTCAGAAGACTACCAGCAGAAATTATTTTTCCCTGCCATGTCAGATCATCAGGATTGGTGGCAGCACTTTTACCTTTAAGCCATCTTGCTGCCTGTGATCCTGACTTCTTGATTACTGGCTGTGAGAGGGTCAGGAGTGAATTCTTGGATGTCCAACTCAAGTCATCCTTCTTTGCCTTCTACCTTTAGTTGGCGAGGCCCGAAACCTCATTCCTATGGACCCCAATGGTCTGTCTGATCCCTACGTGAAACTGAAGCTCATCCCAGACCCTCGGAACCTGACGAAACAGAAGACGAGGACTGTGAAAGCCACACTGAATCCTGTGTGGAACGAGACATTCGTGTTGTGAGCTCTGGGGCTGTGATGGTTGACAGAGAAGGATCTGGGGGTCCTAGTAGCCCACCCAACCCCTGAGTGCTAGCGAGGGTGTTAGGATAGAGGAAACCTCTAATAAGAGACAGGAGAAGGTGGAAAACAGAAATGGAATGATTGAGAAAGAGGGATGGGGACTGGGGAGGTAAGAGCTAGGTCTTGGGGTGTTTCTTCCTCCTTAGTGCCCTACATGTCAAAGTGAGGAGATCAGAGGAGAAACAGGGAGCGAGGAAACCAAGACTCTCAAGAAGTAGACAGAGGGGCTGGAGATATGTCTCAGTAGTGAAATGTGATCACTGCTCTTGGCAAGGACCCGGGATCTCAGCACCTGCAAAGCACAACCTCCTGTCAGTCCTGCTCCAAGGGATCTGATGTCCTCTCTGACCTGCACAGGCATTAGGCACACACATGGTGCTTAGGCATGGGCAGGCAAAATACTCCTGCACATACAAAATAGTGAGATTGTTAAGGAAGCAGCAATCAGAGAATGAGAAGACAGGCTAATGGACACATGGTTAATCAGAATAAGTGAGAACAGATAAAGGAATGGGGCAAAGAAGAGTCCTGAGGAGAAAAAAAGAAAAAGGAGTGGAGTGGCTCAGGAAGAGGAGGGCACAGGGACAGACAGACAGAAGTAATGAGTTAGGTGGACAAAACCGCGAGGCTGGGCAGAGTTGTGCTTGCCTGTAATGGCAGTAACTTGGGGGATGGGGCAAGTTCAAAGCTAGCCAGGATTACACGGAGAGACTTCATTTTTTTTTTTTTTTAAACTTTATTTATTTATTTATTTGCCTTGGTGTTTGCCTGGAACTGGAACTACAGACAGTTGTTAGCTGCCATGTGGGTGCTGGGAATCGAACCCGGGTCCTCTGGAAGAGCAGACGGTGCTCTTAACCGCTGAGCCATCTCTCCAGCCCCGAGACTTCATTTTAAACAAACGAAACAAAAGAAGGAAGAGAGGAAGGAGGGGGAGAGGAGAGGAGTAAAGAAGGATGGTGGCAGAGTGACAAGGTCAGAAAGGAAAGTCAGGACGCAATGACAGAGACCCAGAGGAGAAGCTCAGAGACTCAGAGAAAAGAGAAAAGGATCAGGGAATTAATGGGAAGGGCCAAGAATTTGGCAGGAATGGAGAGAGATTGTGATCGCTATGTTTATAAACTGTGACCGCCCAATTTGCCACAGTGGGGAGACTCTCTGAGACTCAGAGGTGGAGAAAGCCTCCAGTGCCTGGGGTAAGGATGTGCTGATAAATGACTAGGGTTCCTCACTCCACTCCCGCCCTTCCCACAGCAACCTGAAGCCAGGGGATGTGGAGCGCCGTCTCAGTGTGGAGGTGTGGGATTGGGACAGGACATCCCGAAATGATTTCATGGGTGCAATGTCCTTCGGAGTCTCGGAGCTACTCAAGGCCCCTGTGGATGGATGGTAAGGAGCAGGGTTGATCTGGAGGTGGACCTGGGTGTCACCTTCTTTCCTTCATATGTGGTCTCTTTGTTAGGCCACCATCGCCCTCCCCACCTTACCTTCCAACATAGCTCCTCCCCTTTCTCCTCTTCCTTTTCTTCCTCCTCCTCTTCCTCTTCTCTCCTCCCCTGTCTCTCCTCTCTCTCCATATCTCACTCTTTCTCTCTCTCCATCTCTGTGTCCGTCTTTCTGTGTCACTTACCTCCCTTTGGATGTCTTTGCCTCTCCCATGGGCGCCCTGCTTCCCCCTACCCCTGCCCGGCCCTGGTCTCCGTCTGTATGTCAGGTACAAGTTACTGAACCAGGAGGAGGGCGAGTATTACAATGTACCGGTGGCCGATGCTGACAACTGCAGCCTCCTCCAGAAGTTTGAGGTACCCTAACCAACTGACTGGCTTCCCCCACGGGAGCCCAGCCCAGCCTCCCCAACTTCAGAGCTGGCTTTGCCCTCTATCCCTGATATACCACTGGTACTGGGACTACAATTCCCAGAAGACGCCAGGGCTCCTTCCTCAACTCTTCTTCTTGGGGGTCTAGGCCACAGGGTCTCATGGGAATTGTAGTTCTCCATCCCCATTGCTTTGGGATTAGGGGCCCTTGTGGGCCTTTGCTCAAGGGTAATTACTTACCTTTCAAGGCATACTGAATGTGCCTTTTCTTTTCCTCCAGGCCTGTAATTACCCCTTGGAACTGTATGAGGTGAGTATCACTCAAACATCTTTGGATCAATCTTTTTGATTTTCTGCCTTCAATCCTGCACACATAAATTGAGCACCCACTTTGTGTTTGTTGAATAATATCAGTGACTACATGAAGCAAGGCCGCCATCATAAGTATTGGATCTCAATTACAAGTAACTCAGGGAACCTCAAAAGCCTGGAGGAGGTATTAGTCTACCCTGAAGAGTGAGTGGACTGTGAAAGCTTCTCCTCAAATTGGTTCTTGATCTTTGCTGTCTCTCTGTGGTCAGGACACCGTTCTTTCCATTCGCTCACTTGTTCATTGAACACTCTTTACTGAAGTACAGTGCCATCATAGAATCAGGCCATTCCCTAGGGCTTGTCTCTAATGAATCGAGGTAGGAATGTGTTTGATGGTGGGAATAGCTTCAGGCACCAGGGAGCCAGCACAGCTTGAGAGTCAGGACAACTTCCTAGAGAGTGCAGATGGCAGGAAAGAGGGAAGAACACAGGGAGGGAGGCACTAAGACTATCTCTCTCCTTTACTGTTTAAAAAATAATAATAATAGCACATCTCTGTATACAAAGCAAGGGTCTAGTCACTGGGGATCTTCATGCAGCAGAGAGAACAAAACAGTTCCTCCTCTTTCAACTCACCCATCATGTAAGACATGACATCTGCCTGGCAGTGCCTTCCAGCCATCCCGGGTACTCTGAATGTTTAGGCAGGAAGATCACAAGTTCATGGTTTGCCATCTACAGAATAATTTAAAGAACAGCCCGAGCAATGGTGTAAGTTCAAAGACAAATGGAACAACTTATCGAGGCCTTGCCTCAAAATAGAAAATAAAGGGGGAGGGGAATGCTAAGTTTATAGCTTAGCAGTTGAGTTCTTTTCTATAATTCCCATTGAGGGACTGGGAATTTGGCTCAGTGGTAGAGCCCCTGCCTAAAATGCCCCAATGAGGAAATGGGGTGTGGTTTAGTGGTAGAGTAGCTGCCTAAAATCTCCCAGTGAAGGGCAGGAGGTATTGTTTAGAGGCAGAGCACCTGCTTAGAATCCATAAAACTCCAGATTCAATTTTCTTATTAAAATGAAAGCGCATGACAATATATTAGAAAGTTATAAGCGATAAGGAAAACAATGAGCATTGAATAGCATTGGGAATTCTTTTGGTAATACTGCAATCTTCTTTGAGAAGCCTTGGGAATTCTGTTGATAATAATGTGAGCTTTCAGCAAGAAGGCTTCTGTGAAAAAGGAACTGTTGGGAAAAATCTACATGAAGCAAGACAATAAGTGAGGATCCCCAGAGAAAGGCCTTGATAAGAAGGAGGGGCATGTGTGAGAGCCGGAGGGGGGAGTCAGATAGGAACACTGGGAGCAGTGAAAGTAGGTCAAAGGGTATGAGGGAAGGGGAGGAGATGGCATCAGAGAGCACGCCTTGTCATCCTTCAACAGGATGTCTGTTTTTAACCCAAGCAAGAAGGGAAGAAGGTTCTGGGCAGAGCTGTGTTATATCCTGAGATAGTCTGAACATTTAAGTCCTGCATGGTGACATATGCCTATAATTCCATCATTCTGGAGACAGACATGGGTGGGTCTCTGTGTGTTTGAGGGCTGTCCGGTCTACATAGAAAGTTCCAGGTCAGACAAGGCTTCATAGTGAGACTATTTAAAGAAAAAATACGTGTGTGTGTGGGGGGGGGGCGTCATATAGCCCAGGCTTGTCTCAAATGCATTATGTAGTTGAGGCTAACCTTGAACTTCTGATCATTCTGACTCCTTTTCCCTAGTGCTGGGTCATAGGCATGTGTCACCATACCCAGCATGAACTAATTGCTTAGTCTATGAGTCCCAAAGATTGGGTATGACTGTGTGTGGTGTTGTCCACAGCTGTCTCCACAACCAGTACACATGCATGAGTGTCACCAATGCAGACCCACTATGTGACAGACTGTGAGCTGGATCCTGGTGAGGTAGAACAGTAATAGAACACACATGAATTCTTGATAGCCTGAGCATGGCAGTCTAGTCCTATAATCCCAGCATGCACAAAGCTGAGGCAGAAGAACTGGTATGAATTCAAGGCTATTGTTGGCTCTATAGTGAGTTCCTAGGGTACAAACCAAGTTTCATGCCAGAGTGAGCTACAGTGTGAAGCTCTCTCTCAAAATGAATGAATAAATATTAAATGAATAAATATATAATGTAATTCATCTGCTTGCCTAGGATGCCTAAGGACCTGGCACCATATAAAAGTCTCTGAAGCCTGGTAGTAGTGATGCATGCCTTTAATCTCAGCATGTCAGAAGCAGAGGCAGGTGGATCTCTGATTTCAAGGCAAGCCTGGTCTACAAAGTGAGTTCCATAGCAGCCAAGACTACACAGAGAAACAAACAAACAAACAAACAAATAAAACAAAAAAGTCCCTGAGAGGGCTGGAGATATAGCTCAGTGTTAGAATGCTTGCTTGCCCAGCTTGTACAGACCCAGTACTAGGTAAAAAGGTGCATGCTGAGTACTGTTCTAAGTGATTTGCATATTTTTATCACCAACTCTTGCTATCTCTGTTGGAAATTATACCTATTAAAGTTGCATTGTGATGAGACCCCTGTGGTGACTGGGTCCCAAATCCAGAAGGTCAGACTGCTGTTCTGCACAAGATCACATTCTATAGTAAATGCTTCTTGAAGCCAGGTTGGATAACTTGTATCTGTTATCCATTTGTCTATCTATTTCAAATATGCATCTATAGATGTATAGATACATTTGCATTTTTCCTTGAACCTCAGCTCTGCTCCAGACACCGTGTCTTGAAGTACAAACTGGCTACTGTGTAGGAGGTCCCAGGGAGTAAGCCCGAAGTCACATTGATGAAGAGAGGGTTAGGGTGAGGGCCACTCAGGAGCTGTCCATGGTAGCAAGGGGCCTCAAGAGAGGCGTCTGACCCTGATTAAAAAAAAAAAAAAAAAAAAAAAAAAAACACCAGGAGACATCTGTGCAGGAGACACTTGATTCTGGTGTAAAGGAGAAACTGTTGGCAGGAGATGAGCCAGGACAGCCTTCAAGAATACTTGATGTCACTTCCTCAAGCCTTGAAGAGACATAGAGGTGAATGAGGCCAGAGTCTGTATCACGGAAGGGAAGGGAGCGGCAGAGTGAAGAAGGACACTCAGGACCGACCAGAGCCTGGTTTTGAAGCTGCAGGGAATAAAATCTTAATACACAGAAGCCGTTAGAGGCTTTGAAGGCAAAGGGAAGACATGACCTGATTTATTTATTTTTAAATTGGTCCTTCTGCCTGCAGAGCAGGGAACATATCAGGAAGGATGACAGTGGCTGTAGGAGGGACATGGGGAGCAGCTGTTGCAGTTTAATCATTAAGACCCCAAACAGAGGTGAAGACAGGAGAAGATGAGAGCACTCCATCATTGAGAACTCAGTGTCAGTGTCCTCAGACCAATAGCGGTCTGTGTCCTCTTGGATCTTGTTTCAAGTCCATGTTCTTAGACCTCATCTCTGGAGACTCTGGAGATGAGACCCTACTCTTGTCTGCTAATCTCTCAAGGAGTTCTGGTTTATAGATCTGCTATCATGCAAATCTATAGAAGTGAATTCTTTGGATTGGACTAGATGTTAGTTAAATAATAGGCCCACCAGCTATGGAGAACCCCTCCCTCCATCCCTCCCTCCCTCCCTCCTTCTCTTCCTCTTTTTCCTCCCTATCTCATCTTTCTGAGACAAGGTCTCATGTATCCCAGACTGGTCTTATACTCTCCATCCCCCTGCCTCAGGTTCCCTAGTGCTGGAGTTACAGGTGAGCCTAGCCAGAGAAAGTGATTAAGCAAAACACAGAATGAGGACAATGACATTTTCTCTCCATTCTGTCTTTCCTGGTCCTCTTCATTTGGAGTGCTGTGTCTGTCCGGGACATCTTCAGGTTCTGACTGTCTCTGAATCTCTCTCTCTTTTCTCACAGAGAGTGCGGATGGGCCCTTCTTCATCCCCTATCCCTTCCCCATCCCCAAGTCCCACAGACTCCAAGCGATGCTTCTTCAGTGCCAGCCCAGGACGCCTGCATATCTCTGACTTCAGCTTCCTCATGGTTCTTGGAAAAGGCAGTTTTGGGAAGGTTAGATATCTGGAGTTCTGGGGAAAGGGGCGGAGGCTTGCAGAGAGATTGGATTTCTATTTCTTAGGGAGGAAGTTTGGGTGAAGAACTCACTAAACTCCTGAATCCCTAAATGGAGTTAGGTTCAGATTGACTATCTGGGGGCTGGAGAGATGGCTCAGCGGTTAAGAGCACTAGCTGCTCCTCCAGAGGACCCAGGTTCAATTCCCAGCATCCACATGGTGGTACACAGCTATCTATAACTCCAGTTCCAGGACATGCAGACAAAACACCAATGCACATTTAAAAAAAATAACCTGGATATTTCTGGTATAAATATCTCAATACTGGACTGCTAAGACAGCTCAGCACGTAAGGATAGCAAAGCAGATCAAGGCTCCAGCCACCAAGCCAGACTACCTGGGTAGGATGATAGAATGATGCAGTAGAATGATGGATAGAATGGACTCCCCTAAGTTGTCACTGACTTCCACACACTCACAGTGGACTCACCCCTCCCCATAACAAATAATTGGAATAAAAATTAAACATGCCAGTACTTTTCTTGGGGGGGAGGTAAATGCAATCTCAGAACACCCAGTCCCCTGGGAGAGGAGGAAGGGGCTCTGATCCTGTCAGTTGTGTGTCAGGGTCCTGCGGCGGGGAGTTTCTTAAATGAACTAGCCCTTTCTGATGTCTGTCTGTAGGTGATGCTGGCAGAACGCAGAGGTTCTGATGAACTCTATGCTATCAAGATCCTGAAGAAAGATGTCATAGTCCAGGATGATGATGTGGACTGCACTCTAGTGGAGAAGCGTGTGCTGGCACTGGGAGGCCGAGGTCCTGGAGGCCGGCCCCACTTTCTCACACAGCTTCATTCTACCTTTCAGACACCGGTGAGGAAGGAGGGATGGAGCTATGGTTTAGAAGGCTCAGTTCAGGGAAAGGCAAAAAAGAAATTTGTCCTCTGGGAGGATGTGGCCAGTGCTGAGAGATGCTTGCTTCACAAGTGTGAGGGTCTGAGTCTGAATCCCAGTCCTCCCCTTAAAAGGCAGATATGAGAGGCTGGAGAGATGGTTCAGAGGTTAAAAACATTGGCTGCTATTCCAGAGGTTCTGAGTTCAATTCCCAGCAACCACATGGTGATTTACAACCATCTATAATGAGATCTGGTGCCCTTTTTTGGCCTGCAGAACACTGTATACATTAAAAAAGTCAGATATTGCTGACCCTCAGCTTTGGGGGTCAGAGACATGTGGTTTCCAAGAGCTCTCTAGCTAGCCAGCCTTTGCCATTTTGGTGACCTTCCAGTTCAGTGAAAGGCCCTGTCTCAATCAAGAGAGCTAGGAAGAACACATGACTTCTACACGGGACAAAAGGACACCCTCCACACCCTCACACTCACATGCATGTAGTCACACTTATGTGCCACATACAACTACAAATAACTTGTTAAAAATGAAAGAATAAGGCTGTAGGTGATGGTACATACCTTAAGTCCAAGCACTGGAGAGGCAGAGGCAAGTAGGTCTCCGTGATCCAACCTGGTCTACAGAATGAATTCCGGGACATCCAGGGCTATAAAGTGAGACACTGTCTTGATAAAATAAAATAAAAATAAATTAAATGAATGGTCTGGAAGGATGGCTCAGTAGTGAAGAGCACATATTGCTTTTGAAGAAGACCTAAATTTGGTTCTCATGTGTGCTAAATGTACGTTGGCTCATAACCACTTGGAACTTTAGCTCCAGGGGGATCTGATTCTTTTAGTCTCTAGGGAACCCTGTACTCATGGACACACCTTCCTCCAATATACATAATTTAATGACTTTTAATTTTATATATTTTTAAATTTATTTTTGGGTTTTTGAGACAAGGTTACTTACTCTGTATAGTCCTGGCTGTCCTGGCACTCCCTCAATAGACCAGGCTGGCCTGGAATTCAGAGATCCTCTTGCCTTTGCAAGTGCTGGGATTAAAGGCATGCATCGCTTCCTTCCATAAAAATCATTTTTAACAATGAATAAGTGTGGTCAGAAAAGTGGGGTCCACTGGGGGTGGGGATGCTGGTGCTATGAAGTGCATGGCTAGAGAATGGAATCTGAGTGTGTGTGGCCAGAGTATCTGTGGTTCCTGTGAACTCAATTTTTGATACCTGTAGCCACTGTTCTGTGGCTTGGAGCCCAGGAATGAGTTAGATGGCAATGTTTTCTTTCTTTTTATTTTTCCTTGAGACAGGCTCTTATGTAATCCAGGTTGGTCTTGAACTTGCTATGCATTGGAGGATAAGCCTATTTTATGCCATGCTAGGGATCAAACCAGGGTTTCTAGGCAAGCATTTCCACGAACCCTTTTATATCCCCAGCTCTTAGGGATGTCTTCTAATTGGACATGCCCAGAATGATTGGGCTTCCAGGGTGAGCTCATCACTGTTGGATTCTGACTGAAGGATGAGTCATAAAAGGGTGCTTCCCTGAGACTGAGGTATTGAACAAGAAGTTAAAATCCTCAAGGCTTGGGTAGGGTATGACTTCACTTCCCTTGGTCTCTGACCAAGCAAAAATTAATTGCAGACAAATGAGTGGCTTGCCACATACTTGTCATGTTGGCACTTGGGTGGCTGAGGCAGGAGAATTACTATGAGCCTGAGCCCACAGAGTGGAGACCTTCTCAATAGTAATAGGGTCTAGAGAGATGACTTAGTGTGTAGAGACACTTCTGGTGCACATGTGAGAACATGAATCTGAATCCCCATCAGCCATGTAAAAAGTCATGTGTGTCTTCCAGAATGCCTATAACATCAGTGCTATGGGGGTGGGGATGGAAGCAGTGTCACAGGATCATTACCAGTTGCCACCTTAACTCTAGGTTAACTAACAGACACCGCCTCAAGGGAATAAGGCAGAGCATAATTGAGGTGGGTGTCCTATGTCCTTTGACCCCATATATGCACACACACACACACACACACACACACACACACACACCATCTACAATTTCCCCCTAAACAAATAAAAACTATTAGTTGCAAGTGAAACCAAACCATCTTTGGTTCCAGACGGCTAGAATTATGAGTGTGTGTGTGTGTGTGTAGCATAAGAGCCAGTGTTCCTGGATTTTAGTTCAGTCCTACGGGTCTCACCTAGAAAAATTGCGTAGTTAGAGAAAGAGAAATAGGGCTGAGGAGACTCTGAGAGATCAGGGTTAGAAGCCTGGAACATTCCTGTGTGTTTGTCCAATTCCTCTGGATTACTGGCTGAGTGAATCAGGAGGTATTCATATCTGTCCCAAGTGGGCAGGAGAAAAGAGCTGTTCTTAGATAGCTGTGATAGACCATCCTTGTAATCCCAGCACTTGGAAGTCAGCGTTAGGAGGATCATAGTTCAAGGTTATCGTTAGTTATACAGTGGATTCAAGGCAGCTGGGGCTACCTGAGACCTTTTTTGTTTGTTTGTTTGTTTGTTTTGATACAGGATTCTCTGCCCTAGTTATTCTGGAACTTGCTCTGTACAGACCAGGTTGGCCTCAAATTTAGAGATTCATCTGACTGACTTCCAAGTGCTGGGATTAAAGGCATGCACCACCACTGAGACCTTGTCTTTAAAAAAAAAAAAAAAAAAAAAAAAAGCAGGGGTTGAGAGCACTGGCTGTTCTTCCAGAGGTCCTGAGTTTGGTTCCTGGCCACCACATGGTGGCCCATGGCCATCTGTAATGACATCTGGTGCCCTCTTCTTTTTTTTTTTTTTTTTAAAGATTTATTTATTTATTATGCATACAGTTTTACAGAAGAGGGCACCAGACCTCATCATAGATGGTTGTGAGCCACCATGTGGTTTTGCTGGGAATTGAACTCAGGTCCTCTGGAAGAACAGTCAGTGCTCTTAACCTCTGAGCCATCTCTCCAGCCCCTGGTGCCCTCTTCTGTATGCTGTATAAATAATAAATAATAAATAAATCTTATTTTTTAAAAAAGTTGGAGCTAGAGGGATGGTTCAGTAGTTAAAGACACTTATTGCTTTTGTGGAGGACCCAGGTTCGGTTCCCAGCATCCACGTGGTGGTTTCAACTATCTGAGTCTTCAGGTCCAGAGCATCAAATGTCCTCTTTTGACACTCAGAGGCACCAGGCACACATGTGGTGACATATATACATGAAAGCAAAACACTCAAAACATAAATAAATAGAAAGGTGTTTGTGGTCCAGTCCTTTAATCCCAGATTTTGGGAGTCAGAGGCAGGCAGATCTCTGTGAGTTTAAAACCAGCCTGGTCTACAAACTGAGTTCCAGTATATCCAGACCTAAACAGAGAAACCCTGTCTCGAAAAATCAAACCCAAACAAAACAAAAAAGCTTTTCTGTCCAAGTGTGGGATGTCCCAGACACTAAGCCACACCCACTCCTCCTCAGGACCGCCTGTATTTCGTGATGGAGTACGTCACCGGAGGCGATCTAATGTACCACATTCAACAGTTGGGCAAGTTTAAGGAGCCCCATGCAGCGTAAGTTTCCGCAACAGTGAAGGGAGTCGGGGGTGGGAGGTCAGAAGAGTGGTCTCGTCGTTGACCTTCCAACTTTCCACGTACACCTTCAGATTCTATGCTGCGGAAATCGCTATAGGCCTCTTCTTTCTTCACAACCAGGGCATCATCTACAGGTCAGTAGCCCCAGCACTTTCCACGGCGGGAGAACAGGTCCTTTGGAGGGGATGGGATTCCAACACACAGCTCCGGAATGCTGAGTGCTAGTTGCTTTGGGTTTTGTTTCCCGTTGCTGTTTTCAAGTACACCACAAGGGGGCTGGATTGTTCAGCACATAAGGTCGGATGCTGCCCTTGCAGAGTGGATTGTATCAAGCTGACACTAACTATCACACTACTGTTGCGCAATTCTCGATTATGTCCTCATCCTCCAGAGACCTCAAGTTGGATAATGTAATGTTGGATGCTGAAGGACACATCAAAATTACAGACTTTGGCATGTGTAAAGAGAATGTCTTCCCTGGATCCACAACCCGAACCTTCTGTGGGACCCCAGACTACATAGCACCCGAGGTAACCCTGAGCCTGTTGCTCTGTGGACATCTTTCAGTGGGTACAACTGTCTAGTAGTGATAGTAAGCATGGCTTATCCTTGATCTTGCCAGCCTCTATCTATGGTAGTCTCCATTAATGCCCTGAATGGAGAGACTCATACATACATCAAGCACTTTAAATCATGGAGCTTGTCACATTCATGTTAAGAGCAGAAAGCAATGAATTAGCACATGTATCTAGTGCGCAGCTCATACACTTCAGGCCATCCAGCCTAGAGAATGGTACTTCTCACAGTGGGCTTGATCTCCCTACTAATGGGTAAAGCCAGAAGAACTAGAGGATGAGTAGTATGCAGGAGTAGGATCAGCTTGTAGGAGCGTGAGTAGAGCATGCACTATTCCAAAATGGAGAAGCTGGAGACTATTTCTAGTGTATTTTGAGTGGGAAGGCCTGAGAACACTATGCCTGCTTTGTCTTTTTTTGTGTGCTGACTGGGTGGGGCTAACCCTTTAGTACAGAATTGAATGGCAGCTCATTGATAGTACATGTAACTTTGTTGTTGATTTTTAAGGAAATCTTTCCATTTTTCTTCTGTGTGTGTTATACATGTATATGCATGTTTGCATGTGGGTAGGTGCAATTGTGCATGCATGTGAAGATCCAAGGTTATGTTAGGATCTTCCACCATTCTTCCATTTTATTTTTTTCAAATATTTATTATGTATACAGTATACAGAAGAGGGTACCAGATCTCATCATAGATGGTTGTGAGCCACCATATAGTTGCTGGGAATCGAACTCAGGACCTCCGGAAGAGCAGTCAGTGCTCCTAACCTCTGAGATATCTCTCTGGCCCCCTTCCATTTTATTCACTGAGACAAATTCTCTCAGTCAAACCCAGAGTTTCCCTAGCCAGCTTGTACTAAGGATCCTTGGTATCCACCTCCCAACACTGGAATTACAGGTGGGCCAATACACCCATCTGGCATTTATGTGGATTCTGGGGATCCAAACTCTGGTGGTCACACTTATATGGCAGTACTGAGTCATCCCCACAGCCCCCCCCCTTTTTTTTGCTTTTTTTGAGGCAAACTTTTTAGTGTGGCACTGGCTGTCTGAAACTCACTCTGTAGACCAGGCTAGCCTCAAAGGCAGAGATCCTCCTGCTTCTGCCTCCTGAGCACTGGGATTAAAAACCTGTTATACTTTATTTATTTATTTATTTATTTATTTATTTATTTATTTATTTATTTGCCTTGGTGTTTGCCTGGAACTGGAACTGCAGACAGTTGTTAGCTGCCATGTGGGTGCTGAGAATCGAACCCGGGTCCTCTGGAAGAGCAGACGGTGCTCTTAACCGCTGAGCCATCTCTCCAGCCACCCTCGCTTCTTGCTTTTTAACACTGGGTATCAAGTATCCCAGAGGGGAACTCAATGTGTGATTAAGGCTGACCTTGAACTTATGAGCCTTCTACCTATCTCTTCAGTGCTGCTATCTCCTCAGGGCTGGAAGAACAGTTGGCATCTGGCAACACCAGAGTTTGTGTGTTCCTGGGGTTTAGACCTAGAATTTCATGTATGTTGGACAAACATGTTACTGATCTGAACCCCAAGCCCATGTATCTCATACTTTTTAAAAATTTTGCTTCACTGTTGGGAGGTGAACACAGGCTTTTAACTCACCCATGATTCTGTAGTATAAGTAGATCACCCTCTTGAAGTTCTGAGAGGAAAAAGTCAGACCCCTGAGCTTCCTAAGGCAGTAGAAAACTGACCCTTGCATATTTTCAGTGGGTAGAAGAATTCCATGATGTTGAGGGGCTGGAGATAATATTTGGCTGTATGTATGAATTGGCTTTTCTAAGCCATGGCAGCCATTGTGTTGGGGGTGATCTCTCTTGACCTTTATGGTGGATCAGTGCTAGGGCCCCAGGAGTCAATGTCACTGGTTACAAAACCTTCCTGGTGATCTGAACACACTGCAGCAGGGTGAAAACACACACACACACACATACACATACACACACACACACACACACTCTTAACTCTGGATTATTATGGTAAGAATTCTCCAGGTTTAAGAATCTCCTGCCTTAACTGGGTGTGGTGATGCACATCTTTAAGCCTAGCACTCAGGAGAACGAGGCACAAGGATCTCTGTGAGTTCAAGGCTGGCCTGATCTAGAGTGAGTTCCAGGACAGCCAGGGCTTTTAAACAAAGAAACTGTGTCTCAAAACAAATAAACAAACAAACCCTCCACCCTTCAAAGGAACCTACTATCTTAACCAAGGGTGATGGTGCTTATCTTTAATCTCAGCACTTGGGACACTGAAGTGGGAAGATTTCCAGTTTGAGGACAGCTGGAGATCTAGTAAGACCCTGTCTTGCTTGGGAGAAAAACAGCAAATAAAGGAAATATCTAATCAGGTGTGGTAGCTCACTCTTTTAATCCTAACTTGTAGGAGGCAGAGGCAAGAGCATCAGGAGTTCAAGGTTATTCTTGTCTACAGAGACAGCAATCTGGGCTATATGAAACCTTGTCTTAAAAACAAAATCATCTGGTTTTTAAAATTTAGACTGAGGGTCGTCCAGAAGTCTTGGTGGGTAAAGCACTTACTGCCAAGACTGATGACATTTTTTTTTTTTTTTTAAATCCTGCAAATCCACATAGTAGAAGCAAAGAACTGGCTCCTGATAGTCATTCTTTGACTTCCACATAGAAACTACGGTATGCATACTCTCTCCCCAGTTCATCAATAAAGAAAACAATTTAAAAATAAGACTTAGCTCTATATGCTTAGCATTCAAACTGAAGGTATAATTACCCAAATATCCTACAAGAGTGAGACTTGTGACTTGACCTTTGATAGGCTTTTTATTTTGTTTTTTCCAGACAGGGATTCTTTGTGTTTCCTTGCCTGGCTGCCCTGGTTTCTTGATTTGTAAACCAGGCTGGCCTCAAACTTACATAGATCTGTCTGCCTCTGCCTCCTGAGTGCTGGGACTAAAGGCATGTGCCACCATACCTGGCCTAGATACGCTTTAAAATATTAAATGTATTATTACTTTGTGTATACACAGGCACATTTGTCACACTATGTGTATATGGGGGTGAGAGGGAAAACTTTGAGGAGTCTGATCTCTCCACTTAAAAAATGTTGCCTCTGTGTTTGTGTGTGTGTGTGTGTGTGTGTTTGTGCATGTCACAGCTTGCATATGGAGATCAAAGAACAACTTTAAGGAGTTAGTTTTTTTGTGTGACTCTGTGAGTTCTGGTGATTGAATCCCAGTCATAAGGCTTTATGTGGCAAGGGTCTTTTTAACCTGCTACTATCTCGACAGCCCTTAGGTAGCCTTTATATCTGACCACAAAGAATCCTTGTAAGTATATCATTCCCTAGATTTTCCAAAGGGTGGAGCCCTTGCTAAAATAGTCCTTGTGAAAAGTATTTGTGTCAAAAAATACTCAAAATGGGTTGAGATCCAGGGAGAGAGGCCAGAGGAATCCTGTACATCTTAAATAAGTCAAAGCCAGACCCAGTGCCACATATCTGAATTTCTAGCACTCAGGAAAACAAAGAGTTTAAGGTCATCCTTCTATACATAGTTTGCAGCTATCCTGAACTACATGTGATCCAGTCTCAAAAATAGTCACACTCTCTTTCTCTTCCTCATTTAGATCATTGCCTATCAGCCATATGGCAAGTCTGTGGACTGGTGGTCTTTTGGGGTCCTGCTGTATGAGATGCTGGCAGGACAGGTAAGGGGAGGTGGAGGTGTGCTGACTTGACTTATGGTATATCAATTGGATGTCCCTCTTTATGTGGCATTATTCTAGAAGGAACAGGTAGTCCAGTGTAAGAAAACATGACGATCTATCTGCTGGAAATCTAGGAACTGGACAACGCTGTCCACGGTCCTGAAACATTGTCTTACGTTAGGTGTTCCCCCCCCCCCCCCCCCCGCCGTGGAACTCTTTTAGTGGTTTGATGAATCATATCAATACTCTCCAGAACAATGCGATAGCCATAGTATTCACATGGGAAGAATGTCTTTAAATTCAAAGGATAACTTTGTGTGGTATTCCATGCCTGTGACCCCAACACTTGGGAGGCGGACACAGGGAGATTGGAATGCTTTTGTTTGAAGTATATAATGCAGGGATACAGGTTTGAGAAAGGCACCCTGTCAAGCTCTGACATTATTCTCCCTACTTTCCTAGCCACCCTTTGATGGGGAAGATGAAGAGGAGCTGTTTCAAGCCATCATGGAACAAACTGTCACCTACCCCAAGTCGCTTTCCAGGGAAGCTGTGGCCATCTGCAAGGGGGTGAGAACCTCAGCTCCCAGCTTCTTCAGATCCACAATCTATACACCTCAGTTGCCATCTCCTTTAGAACAATGTTCCTATTGCTCAAGCCTCTTTACAGTCATCTGATGCAAAAGTTGGTTGAATAATATTTTGCCACCTAGGGTAGCCTCTACCTCATCATTTTTTTTTGTAGTACCCACATCCTGGCACAATGCAGAAAATGCCAAAAGGAAAAGCCTATCTTTCCACAGCTGGGTGGGTCAGATTACCTCCAACTCCTATGATTTTTATTATTTAGGGATCTTGATGAATTGCCCAAACAGTGAGCTTCGGTTTTTTTCTTTCTCAGTTGATGCAGAAGTACCTTGCCTATAGGAGATCTTCTATTTCCAGCTCCTCCACCCCTCTCTTTTCTCCTTCTTTGGGATTTAAAAAAAAAATGCCTCTTTTATTCTCTATGATCCTTATACTGCCACACCTGATTTTTAAGACATTTTAAGTTGTATTTTTTGTTTGTTTGTTGATTTCTGCGTGTATGTATGTCTTTGTGTTACGCATACCATAGCTCATATGTGGAGTTCAGAGGACAATTTTGGGGAGTCATTTCTACCCTTCCATCATGTGAGTCCTAGAGATCGAACTCAGATCATCTATCTATCAGGCATGGTGGTAAGTGCCTTCAGTCACTGAGCTATCTGGCAGGCCCTCTCTGTGTGTCTTCTGCAGTTCCTGACCAAACACCCGGCCAAGCGCCTGGGCTCAGGGCCAGATGGTGAACCCACCATCCGGGCACACGGCTTTTTCCGCTGGATCGACTGGGAGAGGTTGGAGAGACTGGAGATAGCGCCTCCTTTCAGACCACGTCCGGTCAGTTCCCTCCCAGCTTCCATCCCTGGGGAGAGTGGGGGGTTCCTGAGCTTCAATACCTGTATATGGAGGCAGGGATGCTCCCAAAGGGAGAATCAGAGACCACAGGGATGTGCATAGGTTCTGATCATCAGAGCTTAATTTTTCATCACTTCGTATGACAGTGTGGGCGCAGTGGCGAAAACTTTGACAAGTTCTTCACTCGGGCGGCGCCAGCATTGACCCCGCCAGACCGCCTGGTCCTAGCCAGCATCGATCAAGCGGATTTCCAGGGCTTTACCTATGTAAACCCGGACTTCGTGCATCCAGATGCCCGTAGCCCCACAAGCCCAGTGCCCGTTCCTGTCGTGTAATCTCACCTGCCACCGCTAGGTGTCCCCAGTGCCCCCACTCCGCCACGCAGGCTGCAGCCCCCCTCCCCCATCCGGATTCTAGGTTCCTCACCCCAGCCTTCTGGCCTCTTTCCCGCACTCCAACGGGTTCTAGATGCTGTTCCCAAGCATTGCTGGCATTTTAAACGCCATACAGTCTCTAGAGCCTTTCTGTGTTCTAGATTCCGTTGTGCCGAGCCTTGTTCCCCTCCCCCACCCCAACATCTGGATATTGTTCCAACTGTTCCCAGAAACCCCACTCGGTATGGGGTTCTAGACTCCGTCTTGGTAGTTTTATGCCTTCTCTCCCCCTACACCACCCTGGGGGAAATAGTCTCATGGGATTGCCTGCTCCAAACTAAGATTCCAGATCAGACTGCCCGCATCCTTCAAGGCCCCTCCTACCTCCACTTCAGTTGTAGAGTTAAGTGTAGTGGGAGGCTGGGTTCTGTGTTCCAGGCCACCTCCCTTCCACTCTCTGGGGATTCCTGGCATGCTCGGAGGATTCTTTCCCCGACTGTTGTCAGTCAGCTTTTGTTTTAGATTTGTTCCAGAACCCATCACTGCTCACTGCCCCGTGCATGGCTCCAGCCTTGGTCGGTCGGAATCACACTCCTCCTCCTTGTTCTTCGCCTGCCACTTTCTGGGATTTTCTTCTCCCCCACCCCCTTCCTTTAGCCTCTCTCACCCAGACAGCTGCTGGAGAATAAATTTGGGATGCTGATGCTAAAATGTTTGGATGTTTTCTTGTAAGCTTGGGGAATGAAGGGGGTGCGGAGGTGGGCCGGCTGTACATAGAAACAAACATAGGGGGTGTGGAGAGAGGTGGGGGAAAGAGAATGCACAGACCCACAAAATGAAAGAGAAGACACCTTCGGCATGTGAGCGATATAGAGAGGCTACTTCAGAGAAGACCAGTGTGACCACTTGGGTCACATACTTAATAAGGAGGAACACCCCTTGACCATTAAGTGTGTCAGCAACTGACCGTCCCTCCACCCAGATACCACACGTGCATATTCACCCAGAGCAAAGTGCAAACACACACACACACACACACACACACACACACACACACACACACACACACACACACACCAGGATCCAGAGAAGTCCTGGGAAGGGAGATGAAAGGCAGGCCTCCCGTAGAGAGACAAACACGATCAGAAGAAAGGACCCCATGTTACAGAAGGCAAGACAACCAGAACCTGGGATCTTAGAAACCAATTTGCAAGGGAGAAGGCAGGCAAAAGCGTCCTCTGGTTCTCTTTCTCTCCTGACCCACTTGCAAGTGTGTGTGGAGGGAAGCAGGGAGTTGAGGGGGCCAATGAAGATAGACTACGTTTCCCAGAAGACATCGGAGAAGACCCTGAGCCCCCCCTCCCCCAGGTGCTGGCCTCTGGCCGCCAGGGCTGATGGGGAATGTAGTCTCTGGATCGGGCAGGCCAGCAGAATGGTGTGCCTGTCAGTGTGTTTGGAGGGGACAGACAGAGCCTCAAAAGATTAGCAGGTTCTTTTGAGGGCCTGGTATCCCCTCCTCTCTGGATTTGCGAGTCCTACTTCAGTTGGATGCTGAAGCTATCCCTTTCTCCGGCATCACTACTTCTGTACCCTGTCCGACTCCAGAAGGCCCCAGCCCACATTCCGACCCTCGGCGGGCGGCCTGCCCCTTTAAGAGTGGCCCCGCTGACATCACGGCGGGGGGGGGGCTGGCCCCGCTCCCGGCTCCGCGGCGGCTGCAGGACCCGGCTCTGCTCTGCACCTGCCGGCCCGCTGCTCTGGGGACCCCGGCCCGGGACGCCCCTCCCCGCCTTCTCCAGCTGCCCAGACCCCAGGCTCCGCCCCTTGCCTGGCTACAGCCCCAGCCCTCATCAGGGGCCCCCCACTCCGGCTTGTCCCTGCTGGAGAATATCCATCTATCTATCTATCTATCTATCTATCTATCTATCTATCTATCTATCTATCTGCCTGTCTGTCTGTCTGTCTATCATCTATCCAACTATCATCTATCTCTATTTTCCTGTCTCCCCCATCCCATCTTCAAGCTCAGATCCCTGGATTCAGTTTCTCTTGGCCCAAGGGGCTCTCTGACCTCCCCACTTCCAGGGCCTCAGAATCTCTGAGCTGCTGTAGTGGTGGGGGTGGGGACACCTGAAACTACTCCATCTCTGTCTCTCCTTTTCTGTCTGTTTCCTCCGGTCCCAAGACTCGTGAGTTCCAGAATCTCTGTCTGTCTGTCTGTCTGTCTCTGTCTGTCTCTCTCTTTCTCCCTCTCCTTCTCTCTCTCAGTCTTTCGCTCTCTCGGGCTCTCTGCCTCTGTTTCTATTCTCTTTTCCTCCCTGCCTTCCCCCATCCTGAAGGCTCATCTCATTCCCTCTCTGCATCCTTCCCCCCTCCCTCCCCGCCCCTCCCCTCCTCCGCAGTAGCCAATGAGCGGCCGCCGGTCCCTGCTCCCGGCTGCGACCGCCGAGTGAGGCCCCGGGCGCGGGGGGGTGGGGGGTGGGAGGCCGGGAGGGGGCCGGGACGCCGGGCTCGGGGGCGGGGGCGGGGGGCGCGGGCACCGGAGACCCCGGTGGCGGCGGCGGCCGGGGAAAACCGCGGGGCCGGTCATGCGGCTGCGGGGCCCGCGGCCCGGAGCGTCCGCCCAGCCCTGAGAGAGGTAAGCTCGAGAGAAGGGTCCGGTAAGCCAGGGGCTCCGCGCTAGTCCACTCTCTGCCAGAGTTGGAGCTCCAGGAGGGTTGGAGGGGCTCCAGGAGTGGGATCTTAGGGCTTCCAATGTCGGATTTGGGAAGGTTCGGGTGGATGGAGGGACATTTGGGCCTGGTGGATCCCGGAGGATCGGGGTCCAAGGGTCCAGGAGTAAGAAAACAAACTCGTGATGTTTGAATTCAGAAATCGTCGCCAGTGGGCAGGGTCTGCTCAGGGTCTTTGAGAATGGCACTAAGGGATAGAGGCGGAGGGCCCAGGCCGGTAGAGCAAGCTGTGAGTCTGGGAAAGGGTCCCTAGAAAAGCGAAGAGTTACAGTCTGGGAGATGGAGTTTGGACTTGGGCTTTGAGGAATGGAACTTGAGCCATTCAGATATCCAGATCGCGGAAACGCTGGCGTAAAAGACCAGAAGGAGATTCCAGGCCTGGTAGTGGTGGAGGTTGGGGTGTCCCAGAGGAGGAATGGCTGCAGATAAAGAGCCCCGAGTGGGTCAGGTAGAAAGAAGACGAACTGGACGGGAGAAGGAGTGGAATTACTGTGGAAAGTGAGGGGAGTTGGAAAGGTCCAGCTCCTCCACTTTGAGTCCAGTCGGAGGACCAGACGTGGACCAGGTCAGGTACCTGGACCGAGACAGTCCAATGACTGGGTGACTGAGTGGATAATGCTTGTATGAGCGGAGGACTGGAAGCGGAGCAGGCAGCTGGCGGTCAAGCTCCAGAGCCACTCGGAGGGGGATGGGAGGAAAAGCTAGCCGGAGCTCTGACAGAATCTAGATCTTTTGGTCCTTCACGTTGTTGAGGTTGGAAGTGAGGAGTTCTGGGGGCTTGGAGTGCTGAGATGTCGGGGGTGACTCTGGTTCTAGGTCATAAGATAGATTCCCAATGCTCACAGAATTATGAGGAAATATGAAAAGTGGAGTCTCGTGTCGTCTTTATTACTCTGTTGGGGAAATGTTTGGGGGAGAGGTGTCTCAAACTTTATGTTGAAAAAGATGATGGGTAGGAGTTGGAGAGATGTTGGCTCAGTGGTTAAGAATACTTGCTTTTCCAGAAGACTGGAGTTTGCTTCACAGCACCCACACTAGGTGATTCACAATTGTCTGTTACTCCAGTTCCAGAGTATCCATCACTTCTGGCCTCTCTTCCACAGGATTCTATCAATTTTGGTCTACTCAGACACCTGCATTCTCCTGAACATACTCACATGCAGACACTCATACCTATACAGATTTTTTTTTTTTTTTTTTTTTTTTTTAAAGGGGAATGAATGTCTGGTCATAGAAGACTCTGGCTGAGGTAAACTGAGGGCACAAAGATGAGTCTTGCATGCACATCATGACATTTTGTGGCAAGGAGGTATTTCTTGTGTGATGAGTGGAGGGTGTGTATAGATAAAGAATTTGGGGGCTGTTGAGATGGCTCAACTGCTAAAGGTGTCTGGCCTGCTTAACTGATGACCTCAACTACATCTTTTGGACAGTCACAGTGAGAAGAAAGAACCAAGTCTCAAAGTTATCCTCTGACCTCCACGTGGTCACACACACACACACACACACACACACACACACACACACACTACATACATGAAAATATTTTAGGAGCCTCACCCCCCAAGTTAGCATTGTAAACCTCTAATTGGAATTTGGGAGGATATAAACTGGCTGGATATTTCTTGCTTGGAGAATGCTGAACTGAGACACTACTGAATAGAAAGTTTTAGTATAGGTCATCAGGGCCGAGAGTCTGGCAGAATTTAGGGGATAGAATGGGTCTACTGGAATTTCCCTTTGGACAGTCAGGTCAGACAGAGTGCTGGTTTCTTGTTTGCAGAGTGAGGGGCATTGATTACTTTTACTGGTGTTCTCTGATTGCCAATGCTAGGCTGGAGGGGCGCAGCTCAAGCTCTTGATATTCTAGAGAGTCTCTAATCCAGAGCATAGTTTCAGGTCTCTAGGTCCTAATGTCCTGGAACAAATACCAGCACCTCAAGTTTAGGGCATGCCTGGATCTAGAAGAGTAGGTTTGGATCTGAGATCATACAACTGATTTGACCCCAAACTAGGGTAATGGCTCAAAGGGTAAATAAACATTAGCCATGAAAGTGTGAGGACCTGATTTCAGAGTCCTAGATCCCACATAAGACTGGTCATGGAAGCATGTGTCTATAATGAAAGCATTTCTACGATGAGATAAGAGATAGAGACAGAAGAATCCCTAGCTCAAATGTGTGTGGTAGCTAGCTTGGCAGATGCAAGGACAAACATTGTGGAAAGTGACAGACACCTGAGGCTCTCCTCTGACCACCACAGATGTCAGATAGTACACTACACACACACACACACACACACACACACACACACACACACACACACACACACACATGCACGCACCCCCGGGGGGAGGGGAGGGATTTTTAAAAATTACAACTGAGTGTCAGGTGAAGATTATTATCTAAGAGTGTCAACTCAGGAGCAGGACTGTGTTCAAAGTCTTACATAGGACTGATGTCAAGTGTGGGAGTCTGGGATATGGGGTTAGGGAGCATTAAGTGGTGACCTACTTTTCAGGTTATCAGAGACAGATTCTACAGGAAACATTTCAATATGCAGGTCAGAGCATAGTGTGGGAATGAATTTCCAAATAAATCCAGTTGTCCATAATTCAGTGTCTAAACATAGTACCCCAGTTCTGCTTAAAATGTGCTAACAGGCCCTTTGTAGGGGGTGGTACCTAGTGTTCACAGCTGAGGTTAACCAGGGCACAGAGTCAGGGTTGAGGTATGAGGTCCAAATTTGAATATGTTGATTAGGGTAGTTTCTGAGTCACTCACTTCAAAGGTTAAGGACTCTGCTAAGGTCTGGCTTCTCTTATTTTTAATGTGCACTGGTATTTTGGTCTGAGTGTCAGGTCCCCTGCAACTGGAGTTACAAACAGTTGTAAGCTGTTATGTGGGTCTTGAAATCAGGTCCTCTAAAAGAACAGACAGTGCTCTTAACTACTGAGCCATCTCTCCAGCCCCATATAGTTTAGCTTCTAAAATTAGGCTTTCAAGCCAATATAGGAAGTTGGATCTGGGGGACTTTGTCTTGGGTTGAGAATTAAATTCTAATCAGAATCCTGATACTTTGAACTTCTGTTCTAGATATGGGTCAAGTCAAGAATCATTTTCAGATCTGACTTAAAAGACTGGCTGTAAGTCTTATCTCAAGTTGAGGATCTGTATTCATAAGGACATAGCACAGTGAGGGTCAGGGAAGTCCAATATGGAAGTTTGGGTTAACAACTGGTATGTATTTCTGTTGAGAGTTTAGGGCTGGGATGGTGGGTCACTGTGTAGAAATCATACTTGGGAGTTTGGTTTGTAGTTTCTGCTCTTACCAGAACTAATGTCCCAAATGGCTACATGGGCTTGGGAACTCTGGATACTCTACTATAGCGTCTGGTTCCCGCAGGCCCCGCAGGGCGCCCCCCGCCGCTCAGGATGAGTCACTGCAGCAGCCGTGCCCTGACCCTGCTGAGCAGCGTGTTCGGTGCCTGCGGCCTGCTTCTTGTGGGCATCGCGGTCAGCACGGACTACTGGCTATACATGGAAGAGGGGACCGTTTTGCCGCAGAACCAGACCACCGAGGTCAAGATGGCGCTGCATGCTGGCCTCTGGAGAGTCTGCTTTTTTGCAGGTGCCCCTTCACCTTCCCTCACTCACTTCAAAGTCTGTATCTATAGTCACATATCTTGAACTTCAATAATGCAGAAGTTGATTTTATTTCTCTCTTAGAAGTTAAATTTCAGCACAGAACCCTCATTCCTCCCCCTTTATGCCCTAGATATGGAAGCTCAGATACTTAACATCTCTGTCTCTAACCTTCACCCCCTTCAAGAACTCTGTCAGAAGTCAGCAGCCTAGGGGCAGGGAGATGCTTCAGCCAATAGGGTACTTAGCATCATTCTGATGACCTGAGTTACATCCCCAGACCCACATGGTGGAAGGAGAGAATCTGTTCCTGAATGTTGTAATTTCCACACTTGCACACTGACTGGCATGCTCACACCTGCCTCCCCTAAAAATTAGTAATACAATTAAAAAAGTGACAATAATAAAAAGAATTCTAAGGCTAGAGCTGAAGGTAGTGCAATTGGTCAGCACACAGAAAGTCCTGAGATCGACCCCCGAAACTTTATAGGTTATGTGTAAGAGTACGTGTATGTAGTCATGGCACCTGGGAGAACAGAAGCATCCTTAGATATGGAGGGAGTCTGAAGCCAGCCAGAGATACAGTCTGTCTCAGAAACAAAAAGAAAGAAACAATAGCAACAAAAATCAGTCAACAGTTTAGATTCAGAACTTTCTCCTTGGACAGACTCAGTGTTTCATGGATAGTGAGGAAAACTCTGTTTCTCCAGCTGAACATTAAGACTATTTCTTTTTAGAAACCCCAGCTTCCTGGACTTTGAGAATCCAGGAGTCCTCGTCCACAGCTCCTTTCTCATTTAGCATGCTAAAATCCAGCCCTGCCCTCCTTCACCCTCCACTCTCCAGAGAAATGGAGATCTTCCAACACTCTATGGTCCCCTCCCATCTTACTTGTTTATTCATTTTTGAGTACTTGGGATGGAACCCAAAGCCTCATGCATACTTGGCAAGTGCTCTATCACCAGGTTACATCCCTAGCTTTCTCCTTACTTCTTATTTTGAGACAGGGCTTTATTAAATTGCCCAGGCTGAATTTAATCTCATTATGGAGCCCAGCTGGCCTTGAACTTACAATTAATTCTTCTGCCTCAAATCCTGGCAGATATGACTGCAGTCCTTTACACTCATGCACAACTGGCTAAGCTCATTTTCTCCCGTCCCAAGAGTAATACAGATTGTAAATATTGGGTGAAATTTTCCATCTCCGTCCTGAGTCCCGCCCCTGACAGCCTCCCTTAAATCCTGGAGCTTCCCCTCCACCCATTCTTTCTTACCTTTCTCCCCACCAGGTCGGGAGAAGGGTCGCTGTGTGGCTTCCGAGTACTTTCTAGAGCCAGAGATCAACTTGGTGACGGAAAACACAGAGAATATTCTGAGTGAGGGGGAACAGGGAAGGGGCCCAGGCAACAAGAGGGTTTGGGGAGAAAAGGCAGGATTAGGTAGGGAAGGGATGTGTTCACATAAAGAGCAGAGGGTTGAAAAGAGAAAGAGTAGTGGGAGAGAAATACCTTGGCTGGGATGGGGAGGTACCTGCATGAGGGGGGTGGGGTCAAACCAAGGGCGTGGTTTGGTTGAGGGTGGAGTCAGCTGAAGAGGTAGCTAACGAAGGGGTGGAGTAGGTGGAAAAGAGGAGGTGCTAAACGGATGAAAGGTGAAGGGCATGGGTAGGTAGGTGTCTCATTGGAGACTTGTCCCTCACCCCTGCTTCTCCTTGTCCACTTCTCCCAGAGACGGTACGCACGGCTACTCCCTTCCCTATGGTCAGTCTCTTTCTTGTGTTCACCGCTTTTGTCATCAGCAACATCGGCCACATCCGACCTCAGAGGACCATTCTGGCCTTCGTTTCTGGCATCTTCTTCATTTTATCAGGTTAGTCCAGGGAAATGTGGGCTGGGGGCAGGGGCGAGGAGGGTGAGGTTGTTTCTACTTCCAGGAGCTAGAGAGGGACCTTCTTCCAATGTGTGGCCCACGAGCCAAGCGGGACTCTGTGTGAAGTGAAGATATCATTTCGCCCAAGCACTGTGTAGTTTAGTAGGCTAAACTATAAGTACATGCTTAATTAGGTGCTAGGCCCTGTTCAGATAGAAAGAAACCAATGAGGTAAGGGCTATTAATAGCCCCATTTTACAGCTATGAAAGAAGCCACTCAGAGGAATGAAGTCATTTGCTTGGGGCCAAAAGAGTGGAGGGGCTGAGCTGGAAATCAAACTCACGTAATTCGCCTCCAGAAGTTGTATTTTTAACCAGCACTGTTATTTCTGCAATTAGCAGTTTACAGAGCTTTTTATTTTTGGGTGCAACATTTTATTATTTTAATTTTCCCCCCATAAACAAACAGACAAAAGTTTCATAGTGAGCAACATGGCTGGTCCATTCCAGTCAATTGATGATCTGCTCCCGGGTTTTTGTTTTCCTTTATTTGTAGCTCTGTCTCTGTTTTCCTTCTCTCTCATCTTCTTCTGTTTTCTTTCATGGCCTTCAACCTTCTATTCTCTACTCATCTCTTCTCTTTCTTTTTTCTTCTTTATTCTTGGAAACAGGGTCTCAAATATCTCAGGCTGCCTTTAAATTCACTATGTAGTTGAAGATGGTCTTGAACTTCTGAGCCTTCTGCCTCTGCCTTCCTAAACCTAACCAGTTTATATGGTGCTGGGGATCAAAGCTAGGGTCTCATGCACCTAGGCAAGCACTGTATCATCCAGCTATATCTAAGCCCTTGATCTAAGCTTCTATCTATCTATCTATCATCTATCAATCAGTTTATTCATTTATCTTTTTTTTTAAACTTTATTTATTTATTTATTTATTTGCCTTGGTGTTTGCCTGGAACTGGAACTACAGACAGTTGTTAGCTGCCATGTGGGTGCTGGGAATCGAACCCTGGTCCTCTGGAAGAGCAGACGGTGCTCTTAACCGCTGAGCCATCTCTCCAGCCCCTCATTTTTTTTTTAAAAAAGTGTTTCAAGGTGTATTTCTGGTTCTTCATCAACAACCCTTCACAGTGCATGCCATTAGAGTGCAGGTTTCATCTACAGCTCCCTCTGGGTTCTAAGGTGCAAGCTCTTCATCCTTTGCATGTGGGATCTCACATTCTAATCTCTAAGCACTCTATGGGGAGCTGTTAGCAGTCACCTGATGAAGTGAGGCTTCTAAGCACCACACACTCAAGTCATCAGCTCAAACCACTTCCAGTGTCCAGAAATTCAAGCAACATTCTTTGCAGAGTCTTACCTTCCCAGTTCTGTTCAATCCAGTTCAATTCAGATCAGTTTCCTATATCTCCAATATACTTCATCCCATCAATCCAGTTCAAATAACCCCAATTCATTCTTTCTCCAATTCAGTCCAAATTAATCCATCATTTCTTAATTTAACTCAAACTAGGTCCTTCTAATTGACTGCTCTTTTCGTGTGTGTGTGTGTGTGTGTGTGTGTGTGTGTGTGGTGCGTGCATGTGAGGTACATGCATCCATGCACCTGTGCATGTACATGCAGAAATGCAGAGGCCAGAGCTGGACGACTTCCTTGGTCTCTGCCTTTTGTTTTGATGAGGGGTGTCTTACTGCCTAGGAAGGTCACCATTTCAGTTAGACTGACTTCAGTAAGGTCAGAGAATCTGCTTGTCTCTGCTCCCAATCCCCAATGCCAGGTTTACAGACATGGGTAGCCATGCCCTGCTTTGCTGGAGATTTGAATGCAGGTACACTTGTTTGAACACCAAGCATTCTTCTCCACTGAGCCATCTCCCTTGCCCTTGAGCTGATATTTTCTGTACACATATACACATACTGACACCTATGGTGTGTTTCCCCTTCACTCTGCTCTCAATAGCCCACTCGTGGGTCCATCTTTACAGTTCACTTTGTTACAGAAGGATGTCCCTGCTGCTCCCCCAGTTCTTTTGAGGCCAAACCTTCCCCAAGCCTTCACCCTAACCTGAGGAGACCTTTTCCAGAGAAAGCAGGGTGCAGCCTTGGTGCAGACTCAAATCACAGCATTCGAGCCAGACACCGAGCTAAAATAAGACATGTTGGATATCACGATCCCAGAGTGTCAGAGCAGAAAGGGCTCATCATTTCTGAGATGGAAAATAGTAGCCTAGAGAGAGAAAGTGGGGCAACAGAGGATCCCGTGGGGACTTTTATTCAATCTACCCAGTATGTTGTATATAAAGTCTCACTGTTTGCAGATCACAGAAATGGAACTGGTCGATTCAGCCAGTCAATGACAGAGCTGGGCTTTGAACCAAGAGTATTCTGATTCTAAAATACACCCTCCAAGCACTGAACCAGTAACTGTCTGCCCAAGGTCAAACTGCAAATTAATGACGGCTTTGAGGCTGGAAGTCAGAGTGTGTGTGTGTGTGTGTGTGTTTGGTGTTCTACTTTGATTTTTCTTGCTGTGACAAAACACTGTGACCAAAGTAACTTAAAGCAGGAAAGGGTTTATTTGGTTTGTAATTCCCCCCTGCAGTCCATCATTTCAAGAAAAGCAAGGCAAGAGCCCAAGCAGCCACTCATATCACATCCATAGATAAGAGCAGAGAAAAATGAACGCACCCATGCTGCCTGTTTGCTTTCTCAGCTAGCATCTCCTCCACTCATATATCTCAGGGCCTAGCTCATGAAACAGTACTGCACACATTCAGAATGGGTCTTCCCACCTCAATTAATATTCAAGACAATTCTTCCCAACTCCCAGATGTTTGCTTAGGCTAGCCCCATCTAGACAGTTCTTCACTAAAACTCACTTCTTCCCAGAACTTGGCAGTTAAGAGTTCTTAGTTCCTCTTCCAGAAGATCTGCGTTTGGTTCTCAACACCCACATTGTGAGGCTCATAACCCCATCTAACTACAGCTCTGTAGAATCTAACGCCTTCTTCTGGCCTGCATGGCTACCTACTTCTACATGCACATACTCTCATACAAACACAAACAAACATATTTAATTCTTTAAAAGTATCTAAAAATAAAGACTCTTCCCAGGTGAAATAATGAGCACATACTTAGTAGGGGCTGAAACAAGCTTTTTCTATGTAGGCCCAATTGGCCTAAAACTCATGGCGATCCACCTGCCTCAGCCTCCTCAAACTGGGCTCATAGGTATATATAATATAAATTGACTGATATAATATAAATTGACTGAATCCATTTTTTGAATTTATTTAATAGATTTTGATCTATTTACTTTATACCAGGATATCTGCTCATGTGCTTTCAAGCTTGTGGGTAACATTAGCTGAGCCACATGTTATAAACCTAGAGAGATGTAGATTCACACTCTTCACTGCCTGGATGAGCTCACTCTGAGAGATGAAATAACAACAGAAAGAAAATATTACTTTGGCTCATGATTTCACAGATTTCACTTTGTTGGTTGTTTGGCTCCATTGTTGTGGGCCTGTGGTGAGGCAGAGGACCATGGAAGTAAACATATGTGGTTTGGGTTGGGGGGATGGTTAAGTTGGTTAAAGTTTCTACTTTGTAAAAATGATGACCTGAGGGCTGGAGAGATGGCTCAGTGGTTAAGAGCACTGACTGTTCTTCCGAAGGACCTGAGTTCAATTCCCAGCATCCACATGGCAGCTAACAATTGTCTGTAATTCCAATATCTGACACCCTTACACAGTTAAACATGCAGGCAAAACACCAATTAACATAAAATAAAAATAAATATTTAAAAAAAAATGATGACCTGAATTTGGATCCATAGCACCATGTTAAAAACAAAACAGTTGGGGGCTGGAGAGATGGCTCAGCGGTTAAGAGCACCGTCTGCTCTTCCAGAGGACCCGGGTTCGATTCCCAGCACCCACATGGCAGCTAACAACTGTCTGTAGTTCCAGTTCCAGGCAAACACTAAGGCAAATAAATAAATAAATAAAGTTTAAAAAAAAAAAACAAAAAAAAAAACAGTTCATATGGCAATGCGTGCCTGTAACCTATCACTGGGAGGTGGAGACAGGTGGTTTCCTCAAGCTTATCAATTTAGTTGAATAATGAGTTTCAGGTTCAGTGAGAGACTCTGCCTCAAAGAATAGGGTGGTGAGTAATGGGAGAATCACATGAGACCTCCCATCCTCACCCTGTTCTCTCTCTGCCCTTTAAATTTTTAATTTTATTTTAAGTATGTATGTATGTATGTATGTATGTATGTATGTATGTATGTGTATCTGTGTGAGGGTATGTGCACATGAGTGGGTATACCTGTAAAGAACAGAATGGAAGAAGGTGTCAGATCCCCTGAAGCTGGAGTTACAGGTACTTGTGAGTTGTACACACTCATCACTGAGCTATCTCTTTATCCCCTTTGTAAACATTTGACCACACACACATACACACACACACACACACACACACACACACACACACCTTCACCACCAATTATAAACAACAAATGTTGAGTTGGATAAAGTTGTTAGAAAGTAGAGACAGTGAGTGAAAGCCAGGTCAGGTCAAAAAATCTGTATCAAAGGACATACCCTTAAATCATCTACTTCTTTCAACTAAGTCTCACTTTCTAAAGTTTCCAGAACCTTGCAAAATTACACCACCACCTAGGGAACAAACTCTCCACAAACAAGCTTGGGAGTACATTTCATATTCAGATTACAAAATGTCACGAAATATTTCTTTCTTTCTGTTTTGTTTTTATACCAGAAAGTTAAAAAATTGTAAAGCACATCCTTAGCCTGCAAACCATGTAAAACCAAGCAGAAGCCAGCTGATTTTGGCACATGCCTTTAATTCCAGCACTTGGGAGGCAGAAGCAAGCAGATCTATGAGCTGGAGGTCAGGTTGGTCTATAGACCTAGTTCTAGGACAGTCAAGGCTGCACAAGAAAACAATGCCTCAAAAAACAAAACAAGGGCTGCAGAGATGGCTCAGCGGTTAACAGCACTATTGACTGTTCTTCTGGAGGACCTGAGTTCAATTCCCAGCATCCACATGGCAGCTAGCAACTGTCTGTAATTCCAAAATCTGACACCCTTACACAGTTATACATGCAGGCAAAACACCAATTCACATAAAAAGTAAAAATAAATATTTTGGAAAAAAAACAAAAACAAAAAACCAACCAAACAGAAAAAGAATTCCTGATCTCAGTCATGGTCATAATGTTTTGTTTTTGTTTTTTTGTTTTTTTTTTTTTTTGAACTATAACAATACGTGTTCAACCATGTGTAGTAAGAGAGATGAAGAAATGAATAAGCACAGGCTGTAGCAGGTAGTAGCACATTGGTAGCGTGTTTGTCTAGCATACACAAAGCCCTGAGTTCAGTCCTCAGCATCACATGAACAAAGTGTGGTGGTGCACACATATAATTCCAGCCCATGGGAGGCAGAGGCAGGAGGGTCACAAGTTCAAGACCATTTATATCTACAAAATGAGTTCAAGCCCAGTTTGGGCTACATGAATCTTTATTTTTACAAAAAAAAAAAAAATAGAAACAGAACAAACAGAAATAGATGGATCAATAAATAAATGTACTGGTGTTGGGACTGTCACCACTGGCTTTGTGGCGTGTTTGGGTCTGGGCAGTTCTGCTTTATGTGAATTTTATTATTTCTTTTCCTTGACTGTTAATATCTCCATTTAAAAATTTTATTATTGCCATTGCCATCATTATTGCTGTGTGTGCGCTCCAGCATGATGTCTCTGTGGTTGTGAGTCCAAGGGCATACATGTGGAGGTCAGAGGAAAACCATGTGAAGTCAGTCCTTCCCTTCTACCTTAATGTGGGTTTTAGGACTCGAAATCCAGCTGGCTCAACAGGTGCCTTTATCCACTGAGCCATCTCACTGAGCCATCTCACTGATTCCAACATCTTCATTTACCCAAAGCAGAAGCAAAGGAGGCTGGAATTTCAGACCAGCACTTTCACCACAGCACTGTGCCTTCCTCATTAAAACCATAGTTTTTTAAACTCTACCGGACACATGCCTGCAAACTAAACTCTCAGGAGGCCAAGGCAGGAAGATTGACAGAGACCAGTCTGGGCTACACAGTAAGACTCTGTTTTAAATAAACAGTAATAACAGTGGGCATGATGGTATACAACTTTAATTTCTGCATTCAGGAGACAAAAAAGAGAGGCAGAGATTGAGGCTATGCTCAGCCCAGCCAGGGCTACCTAGAGACCTTCTGTCACGTCCATCATACACACTGGGTGTGGTGGTACACACATGTTTTCCCAGTACTCAGGAGGAAGTGGGAGAATCAGATATTCAAAGCCATCTTAGGCTACACAATGAGTTCAAGACCAACCTAGGCTGCTTAAGACTATCTCAAAACCAAACCAAACAGAATTCTATGCGTAATCAATTCCTTAGATCTCAGACTAGAACGATCTGGTCTAACTCCTTGTTCCCAATGAAGACATGAAGGCTGAGGAACAGGAGTCATTTCCAAGTTTATCAGTGATACATTGGCACTCATAACTGGAGAAAGTGGTGTTGGAGGTTGGAGCAGGAGAAAGGAGGGGACATATCTGGTTGTCAAATGTCCCTGGAGGACTTGTTTGCGGGAGGAGCTAAAGGGCAAGAGACTTGACTAGTTAATTTGTTTCCTTTTCATAGCTGAGACAAAAGACCTGAGACAAACAGTTTAAGGATGGAAAGGTTACTTAGACTCACAGTTCAGTCCACCCTGGTGGAGGAGCTTGAAGCAGCTACTCACATTACGTTAGCAATCAGAAGCAAAGAGCCATGAATACTAGACACAAATGGTACCACCGGTATTTAGGGTGGGTCTTTCCACCCCAGTTAGCCCCATCTAGAAACTCCCTTACACATGTGCCCAGAAGTTTGTCATCTAGGTGATTGTAGATTCCATTGAGATGACATCCTATTTTATTCATCACGAGGCTGAAAATGGACAGTGTCTGCAGTGGTTCAGGCAATGGCACATGAGG
This sequence comes from Sigmodon hispidus, assembly GCA_004025045.1. NCBI lineage: Eukaryota > Metazoa > Chordata > Mammalia > Rodentia > Cricetidae > Sigmodon > Sigmodon hispidus. Next base: position 16,437 of record PVIH01006267.1, on the reverse strand, counting down.
TCTGTGCTCAGCTGGAGGTGTCACATGACTGTGGGAGAGAGGGATATTGACAGGAGAATCAATGAAACCCATGACTGACTATTTGGAGAAGGCAGCTGGAAGGAAGCCAGGGTCGCAAAGATTTTCATTTCTTTCTTTTGTTTTTTCATTTTTGAGACAGGGCTTTCCTGTGTAACCCTGGCTGTCATGGAATTTGTTCTATATAGACCAGGCTGAACTAAAACATTTTCCCACCTATGCCTCCTTAGAGCTAGGATTAAAGGTGTGCACCACCACGGCTCAGTTTGCATAGATTTTCTTCTTGTAGGTCACCAGACGTCCACACAGTCGTACTCACTCCAGTTCTCAAGGTTAGTCTGTAATTTAAAACGAACAAACACACTAGAACAGCCTTGAGCTCTCAGTGTTGTTGGGAATGACCTTCACATTCTAATCTTCCTTTCATCCTGTTTCCCTTGGCACTAAGATTACACCCTAAGGCATCACTGCTGGTGTATACACTGCTGAGGACTGAATCTCAGGTCATGCCCATTATGAAAACACTTTGCCAACCAAGTAACATCCCGACCCTCACATCTGCTTTAATATTTCTTTGTTCATCAGCTATGCAATGTAGCAGATTCCATGGGGCTAAATCTTAGGTGAATGCCCAGACACAGTCACAGGACAGTCTCATTTCCATGTCATTCACAGTTTATCACTTATCTTCCCAGATCCCTCTGGTGCATTTCCAATGTGTCAGAAGGCATTTACGTTGCTCATTCTAGTCTATAAGGTCTTTTAGAATCTAGCTGGTATTCAGGTCTGTGACCCACTAACACTCTCCACATTGCCTCTGGCTTTAGGCAGTCCCAGCTTCATTCAATTGCTTGCGATCTCAACCTCACTACAGGACCTCAGCACTTTATTATTCCTCTCTGCAGGGGTTTCTTTTCCTGACCTTCTTCAAAATTGCCTCTGTGGCTGGGTTTGCTGGTCTGTGACAGTAATCTCAGCAAATAGGAGATAGGAGGATTGTTTTGAGTTTGAGATCAGCCTGGGCTACACAGGGAGTTTAAGGCAAGCCTGGGATACATGAAAATTCTGTCAGGGGGTGGGGGTGGGGGGCAAAATGAGGTCTTTGAGATTGTGAGATGGCTCAGTGGATAAAAGAGCTAGCCACTGATATAACCTGAGTTTGATTCTCAGGTCCCACAAGCTAGGGAAGAACCAATCAATCCACACAGTGTCCTCCGATCTCTACGTGCACACACAATACACTACGTGAATAAATATAGACAAATAGTGAAGGAGTCAGGCAAGAGAGCAATATGTAAACAAAGGGAATCACTGTACTGGCAATGATTTCTAATGTCTTACCACCACTTTGTATCTCTGTGTGTGTGTTTTACACTCCTTCGAGTACATGCAGAGACCAGAGCAGAATGTGGACTAGCTTTTATTGTTGTTTCTTGTGCTTTTATCTTATTTTTTAATATTTATTTTTATTTTATGTGAGCCGATGTTTTGCCCACATGCGTAACTGTGCAAGGGTGTCAGATCCTGGAACTACAGAGTTGTGAGCTGCCATGTGGATGCTGGGAATTAAACTAAGGTCCACTGGAAGAACAGTCAGTGCTCTTAAACACTGAGCCATCCCTCCAGCCCCTCTTTTATCTTTAAAAAAAAAAGTTTTATTTTTTTTTGACAGGGTTTCTCTATGTAATTTTATTTGTTCTGGAACTCACTCTGTAGGCCAGACTGGCCACAAACTCAGAGATCTACCTGCCTCTGCCTCCTGAAAGCTGACATTAAAGTCATGCATCACCATGCCCTGCTCTGGGTTTTTATCTTGAGACAAGGACTCTGACTAGCCTAGAAACTTATCTTTGGGGTGTCACTGGATGGCCAGTGGGCTCTCAGGATAGATGTGTCTATTCCACACCCTGGTGCTACAGTTACAGGCATAGCAGTAAGGGTTGACTTTTTATCTATATTTAGGGGATTCTAACTCAGGTCCTTACGTTTGCAGGGCAGATCCTCTTTCCCAGTGAGCCATATCTCCATTTTGTCTAGGCTGGCCTGGAACAAGCTTTGTACACCAGACTGGCATTGAACTCACTGAGATATACCTTCCTCTGCCTCCCAAAAGTTGGAATTAAAGGTGTGCACACTACTGCCTGGCTTATTGAACTCCTGCACATCATTAGTGTTGGGATTACAGGCATGGATCACTGTAGAGTGTCTACTATATATGGTGCTAGGAATCAAACCCAGGGCTTTGTTTATGCTAGTCTACTAGTCTACCAACTGAGCCACACCCCCACTCACATACATGTTTTTCATATCCCTTATTATTATTAGTCTCAGTATTATTTCTTTTCTTTTTAAAAATTTATGTGTATTAGTGCTTTATCATGCGAAGTTTTGCATTCCCTGAAACTGGAGTTACAAACAATTGTAAGCTCTCATGGTGGTGCTTTTAATCACTGAACCATCTCAACCATCTCTGTAGGTTCTCTCTCTCTCTCTCTCTCTCTCTCTCTCTCTCTCTCTCTCTCTCTCTTTCCAAAAGGTTTGTGTAGCCCTGGATATCCTGGAACAAGCTTTGTACACCAGGCTGGCCTTGAACTCACTGAGATATACCTGCCTCTGCCTCCCAAAAGTTGGAATTAAAGGTGTGCACACTACTGCCTGGCTTATTTTATTAATTTCTACCTGCTTCTTATAGAATATAAACTCTAGGGGCTGGAGAGATGGCTCAGAGATTAAGAGAACTGACTGTTCTTCCAGAGGTCCTGAGTTCAATTCCCAGCAACTACATGGCAGCTAACAACTGTCTGTAATTCCAAGATCTGACACTCTTATACAGTTATACATGCAAGCAAAACACCAATTCACATAGAATTAAAAAAATAAATATTTTTTTTTTTTAAAAAAAGAATATAAACTCTAAAGGGCATGCACCTTTTCTTTTATCCCCTCTCTCTTCTGTGTGTGTGTATGTGTGTCTGTGGTGCACATCTGGTTAAGGTCAATGTACAGTGTATGCATGCACATTGAGGCCCTAGGCTGAGACTGAGAATAATTCTTAATGGATTTTCTATCATTTTCATTGATGCAGGGTCTCAATCAAACTCAGATTTCACTGATATGGCTAATGTCACTGGAAAGCTTGTTTTGGGATCCTGTTTCCACTTCTGAGGCTGGAATTGCAGACAGACTTATCACATCCACCAGGCATTTACTTAGCTTCTGGGCTCCTAGACTCCAGTCCTCATGATTGCATGGCAAGCAGTTTAACTGCAGAGCCATCCTCCTAGCCCACCAAGGAACTTTTCAAATGTTTTCTCACTTGTGTCTGAAGAGCCCATATGAGTTTCTGGTAGGGAAGATGTGCTGAAGTATTTGGAGAGTAGATGGGTATATGAATGATAGATCTGGTATTCCCAGAAAAGGGAATATGCATTGACCTGGCATAACATGGTGTAGGGAGCAATAGGGATGGCTTTTAAAGAAGGCCGTTTTCAGGGCTGGAGAGATGGCTCAACGGTTAAGAGCACTGACTGTTCTTCTGAAGGACCTGAGTTTGATTCCCAGCATCCACATGGCAGCTAACAACTGTCTGTAATTACAAGATCCAACACCTTTACACAGTTATACATGCAGGCAAACACCAATTCACATAAAATAAAAATAATTTTTTTTTTTTTAAAAAGAAGGTCCTTCCCAGAGGATACACAGAGGGAGCCGGTCAAAGAAAGGTGCCTTGTAATGAAATACCATGCCCTGGAGACTATCAGACCAGTTGCTGCTGCAACTGCAATTGTCTATGTCCTGAATGTCTGATCTAATGTCTGGTGATTGTGTTTAGCTTGGAATGTTATTCTACTATGAGTTGAGACTTATGGATAGATGACCTTGAGTGAATAGAAAGGTAAAATGAAAGAGAGATGCTTTGTAGGTTTAGAAATGGGGGGGGGGGCATTTTCAGAGACACTGCCAAATGGTTAGGCAGGAAAGGTCTGGTCGTGCAGACCTGTCTTTTCAGTTATTGGGCAGGCTCAGGCAAGTTCAAGGGTTTCCTGGGCTACAGAGTAAGCTTAAAGGAGGCTTTATCAATTTAACAAGGCTATGCTTCAAAACAAATTGAAAAGTAAAAATGAATGGGAGGGGTTGGGTGGGGAGGAGACAACTCAGTGGTTAAGAGAACATGTTGCTCTCCAAGAGGTCCAGAGTTTGATTCCAAGGACCCATGTCTGATGGCTCACAATAGCCTATAACTCCAAATCCAGGGGTTCTGACGGCTTCTTCTGGAATAAAGACATGCATGTGTGCACATACATTGGCACAGATACATACACATAAATAATTAATAAAGTACATGTTTAATTTTTTTTTAATTTTATGTGCATTGATGTTTTGCCTACAGGTAGGTTTGTCTGAGGATACCAGATCCACTGGAACTGAAGTTACAGACAATTGTGAGCTGCCATGTGGGTGCTAGGAATTGAACTTAGGTCCTTTGAAAGACCAGCCAGTGCTCTTAACCTCTGAGCCATCTCTCTAGCCCCTATACATAATACATACTTACATACACACATATCTATGTAAATATGTGTATGTATATTTTAAGAGGGTTAGGGATATAGTTTAGCTGTGAAGTGCTTCTTGTCTCTAATGCCCTGGTAAGGGATTGGGGCATGATTTAGTATTAGAGCACATCTTAGAATCACGTAGTGTGGGATAAGGGTGGGGCTTATTAATAGAGCACCTACTTAGAACTCACCACTGAGTAGTTGGAGGGATAGCTAAATAGTAGAGCGCCTACCTAGAATCCCCAGTGAGGTGATGGGGCCATGGCTCAGTGGTAGAATCCTGCCTAGAATCTCCGAAAGGAGGGTTGGGGGTGCGGCCCAGTGGTAAGACACTTGTCTAGCATTCTGGAGGATCAATCTCCACTGCAGGGTAGCAGGGAGACTGGATTAGTTAATGAAATAATCCAGAAGTTTCATACTACTTGTCTTAGTAAGGGTTTCTATTGCTATGACAAAACACCATGACCAAAAAGCAAGTTGGGGTGGAAAGGGTTTATTTAGCTTACATTTCCACGTTTCGGTTCATCACTGAAAGAAATCAGGCCAGGGCAGTAACCTAGAGGCAAGAGCTGATGCAGAGGCCATGGAGGGGGTACTACTTACTGGCTTGCTTTCCAAGCCTTGCTCAACCTGAATTCTTATAAAACCCAGGGCCAACAGCCCAGGGGTGACACCACCTACTATAGGCTGGGCCCTTTCTCATTGATCACTAATTGGGAAAATGCTTTACAGCAGGACCTCATGGAAGTGTTTTCTCAACTGATGACTCTAGCTTGTGTCAAGTTGATACACAAAACCAGCCAATACAATACTGTCTCAAATGTGCTAAATACTGTGTTAGAACCTAGAAATGCAACAGAAGAGATGGTGGGCTCATTCCCAGCATTATGGATCTTATATAGCTATCTAGTGTGGTGGGAACAATGTACAACAAAAAAGTAACTGATAGAGAATACAGTTTAGTAGTGATGAGTGCTACAGTGAAAACAATTTAGGGGCCAGTAGGATGGGTCGGCAAGTGTAGATGCTGCCAATCTGACAACCTAGGCTCTATCCTTAGGATCCACATGGTGGAGGTAGAGAACCAACGCCTGCCTGTTTTCCTCTGACCCTCACACATGCCATGATGTGCCTCTATTCCTTGCTCACAAAATTAATTAGCTAATTAATAAAATAAGGAAGGGGGGGCTGGAGAGATGGCTCAGCGGTTAAGAGCACCCTCTGCTCTTCCAGAGGACCCGGGTTCAATTCCCAGCACCCACATGGCAGCTAACAACTGTCTGTAGTTCCAGTTCCAGGCAAACACCAAGGCAAATAAATAAAAAAATAAAGTTTAAAAAAAATAAAATAAAATAAGGAAGGTTGGGAGAATGAGAGCTAAGGAACCATCCAGCTTTCAGATATTTCTCCATTCTTTCCTTCCTCTTTTCCCCCCTGACTCTTCCTCCTTATGCCTGTGTGTGTCTGCGCATAGGAGTGCAGTGCCAATGGAGGTCAGAAGAGGGTGTCAGATCCCTTCAAACTGGAGTTATAGGTGTTTGTGAGCTGTCTAACATGGGTATTGGGAACTGAACTTGGGTCCCTTCTCCAAGAGCAAGTGTCCTACACAGCTGAGTCATCTCTCCAGTCTTCATTTCTTTCCACACATCATGCACTTTCCGACCCCTGAAACACTGGGGATTAAATCTAGAATCTTCCATGTGCCAAACAAAAGCTCTACCAATGGGCTACATCCCAGTTATTTTACTTATGTATTAGTATTCTCCATGGCAGAAGAGAACATTAGATTTCCCAATAGATGGTTGTGAGACACCATGTGCTTGCCAGGAATTAAACTCAGGACCTCTGGAAGAGCAGCCATTGCTCTGAACCTCTGAGTCATCTCTCCAGTTCCCTTCCCCTAGTCAGTTTATATTTATTGATATTGTGATGGAGTCCCTGCACAAACTCTGTAGTTCAGACAAACCTTACAGTTGGCATTTTCCTGCCTCTGTCTGCTGAGTAGCTGTGATTACCTATTGCTCGAATTCTACTTAGTCTTATAGTAAAAACTCAGAACTAGACCTTGGAGAAAAGCTGAAAGATCAGAGAGATGAGGAAAGATCTCATGGATCCTCACACTTGATTCCTCTGAGTCCTCAGCCAAAAGGAAAGGGATAGAAAGTGAAGGGCTGAACTCCTGCCTCCTCCCACCTTATATGTCTCCTCCACCCAGCTATCTCATTTTCTGGTTCAACTTTCCTAGTGCTGGGATTAAAGGCCTGTGTGCTTCCCAAGTACAGGGAGCAGAGGCAGGGGATCCCAAGTATGTGCCACCACTGCCTGGCTCTGTTTGGTCTCAAACTCATAAAGATACAGGCAGATCTCTGCCTCCTGAGTGCTGGGATTAAAGGTTGGGTCGCCACTCCCTGACCTCTATGATTAATTCTGTGGGTGGCTGTGCTCTCTGATTTTGAGGCAAACTTTATTAGATATATAAAAATATACCACCACAGTTACCAGTTACATTTTTTTCTTTGCCATTTCAAATTAAGTTTGAGAGCCAGTCATGGTAGTACACATCTGCCATCTTGGCATTGAAGGGTTGAGGCAGAGCTGGCGTGGGGGCCCGTTACTCTAATCCTAGTACTTAGGAGGCTCAGTCAGGTTGAATCATGTAAATTCAAGGCCAGCCTGGTCGACAGAGTGCGTTTTAGGATAGCCAGGACTATATACAGAAACTTTACTTCCCACTCCACCCCCCAAAAAAGAAAATGAGGCAAAGAAGATGGCAAGTTCAGGCTTGAGGTATTATAGACTCAGGCTGTGTTTCCAAAAAGCAGGAGATACTGGTTTCAGAAAAGAGAGAGAGAGAGAGAGAGAGAGAGAGAGAGAGAGAGAGAGAGTAAATTGTAGATATCATTCATTTTTTAAGTTAGGAAACTGGGTAGATGGCTCAATGGGTTAAGTGTTTGCCACTCAAGCATGGAGACCTGAGTTCAATCCCCAGCACCCACATACAAGTCTTGTTTGGAGCACACATCTGATCTCTAAAAACCCAAAGCTGGGAAAGTACAGGCAAGAGGGCCCCCAGGGCTCTTGGACTGCCAGTCTAGTCTAATTAGTGATCTCTAAGTTCATCAAGAGACCTTGTACCAAGTAACTAAGGTGGAGAGAGGCTGAGGCAGATGTCTTGTGTTGACCTCTGGCACCCAGGCACCTACATATACACACTCACACACATACGTGTGTCTGAGCACACAGAAACATGAACATGTACACATATGTATCACACACACAATTTTAAGGATCCTACAAGAACACGTTCTTCTGCATGATTAATACCAATACATATCATACCTAAAATCTGACAATAGTTGTCTAGTATAATTTAATCTGCTTCCTTGTTTTTCAAAAATGTCCATATATTTATATAGTATGTGTGTGTGTGCACATGTACTTATACATACATGCGTGAAGGTCAGAGAATAAATTCTGGAAGTTTACTCCTTCCATGCTGTGGGACCCAGGGATCAAACTCAGATCATCAGCCTTAGCAGCCCACTGAACCATCTTGCTGGCCCAATTTAATCCATTTTTGTACTGTCCTATTTATTTCAAGATTATCTTTTCTAGGGTTGGGTAGTTCAGAGGTTGTGGGCATGTCTTCTTGAGGCTCTGGGCTCAACAGCATTGAAAAAAAAAAAAAAGAAAAAGAATAAAAGGGAGCAAGGCTGTGCTTTTTAGGTTTCTTTTCAGAGCCTCTTGAATTTTCTTTTGTTAGTAAGTCTTTTTTGGTACATACCAGCTCTGTGACTCTTTTTTTGCCCCGCCCCTCAACGTTGACTTTTAAAATATGGAAAGAAGAGTATAAGGAAATCCCATGCACCCTATTTGGTTCCAACAATTGCCAGCATATGGTGGATCTGTTTTTAGTCAGACACTGCCATGTCCCCCTTCTGTACTTTGCTGCCTTATTTTAAAGCCAGCCGCAGACAACCAGCAATTCATTCTGTTCTTAAGTATTTTAGTATGTGTCTGTGTAAGAACTACTCTTTTATTTACACCAGCCACACTAGCCATGGTACCACAACAAAGCCCCGAATGAACAAACCAAAGAGAGTAAGTTAATGCCATCTAATACCTACTTACTGTTCATTCTCCTCACACTGGTCTTATAAATTGCCTTTTTACCGTGAGTGGGTTGCAAATCAGTATGTAAGCTACACACAGGCATTGAGCTGATGGCTCTCCAAAGCCTCCTATACACTCAGTCTCTCTTTTTTTCTTTTAAAAAATATTATATTTATTTATCTGTGGCGGTGAAGGTGCAGGTGTCTACCACAGCAAGTGTGGGACTCAGCTCTCTGCTTCCCTCATGTGGTTCCAGGGATGGAACTCAGGCCACTGAACCTGGCAGCAAGCCCCTTTACCTAAGGCGCCACCTCGCCACCCTCTATCTCCCTCCTTCCCTCCCTCCCTCCTACCATTTTCCTTTATTTATTTATTTTTCCCAGGGGAGAAACAGCAGTTTGTGGTATAGATTTCTCCAGTTTTGTGTTCTTCTCCAGACATCCCTTGGTGTGGTTGAATCCATCCATCCATCTAGGATGTAGAAGGAGCTTGGGAAAGCCTGGGTTTGGTTTCTTGTTTTGTCAAGCACACTTCCTAAAGCTCAGTGTCCTGGGCACACATCTGTAATCTTACCATTTAGGAGATAAAGACAGGAATGTCAGGAACTCAAGACTGTTCTTGGCTACATAGTTCAAGGCCAGGTTGAGTTACATGATAGATGGGGCTATTAAAGTTCTATTAGGAAATGCCGTGTCTGGTGCATGCATTCTCTCTCTCTCCTTCAAGAACTGATCCCTGATCCACACAGCACTCTCACAATACTGCAATGTAGAGACTCTGTAGACTATCCCTCACCCTACATTCTTTGTTTTATTTTGTGTTTTTGAGAGAGAGAGTTTGTTTGTGTAGACCCAACTGTCCTGGCACTTACTCTGTAGATCAGACTGGCCTTGAACTCACAAGAATCCACTTGCCTCTGCTTACAGAGTGTTGGAATTGCCCGGCTCCCATCCTGCATTTAAAAAAATATATATTTATTTTATGTATATGAGTGATCGGTCTTATCTTCAGGCATACCAGAAGAGGGAATCAGATCCCATTGTAGATGGATGTAAACCAGCATGCAGTTGCTGCAAATTTAACTCTGGAAGAGCAGCCAGTGCTTTTAACTGCTGAGCCATCTCTCCAGATCCCCAACCCTCATTTTATCTGTTTCTTTGTTTAGCACATTCCTCTTTCCTATCTCTCCTATAATCTAGAAATTATGCCTAGACATGGGCTTGGATTGCATTTGGGTTAAACATGATTGGCAAAAAGAAAAAAGAGTGCTGTTATGGGCTTTGTGGTTCTTCTCTTCAGGTGACATTTGCATTCAATGTTCCTGGCAAGAAGTTAACAGATGTTTACTCTCTCCAGATAGGACACCAATGAAGGAGCAGAGTAGTTACTGCACCAAATTCTAGCTTGGTGACCTTGTGAGTTTATTAGGCTTACTTACAGGAGGATGACTGACAGGTTACCTATAGAAGTATGGGTGACCCCCAACCAAAGCTTTGTTACAAAAAGCTTCAGCCTGTCGTGGATGGCAACTTCCCCATAGCTACATAAATGAAGTTTCCTCTAACTTCTCTCCTCTGTATATTAGCATCTCCTAAGACTGTTTACAAAGGAGTGGAGGACCACTTGCTTGAATCAGCCCTCTGCTTCCACCATGTGAGTTTTGAGGATGGAACCCAAGTCATCATGCTTGGCTGCAGTCTCACTGAGCCATTGCAGCAGCCCACTGTTAATTTTTAGAGATTTTTTTTAAAGATTTATTTATTTATTATGTATACAGTATACAGAAGAGAATACCAGGTGTCATTATAGATGGTTGTGAGCCACCATGTGGATGCTGGGAACTGAACTCATGTCCTCCGGAAGAACAGTCAGTGCTCTTAACCTCTGAGCCATCTCCCCAACCCTAAATTTTAGAGTTTTAAGAGTCTCATTATGTTGCCCACAATGGCTTCCAGTTCACAACAATCCTGCTGCAGCCTTCCAATGGGGTTAAAGACATGAGACACAGTACCCTGGTTCTTGCCTCTTTTTTGCATCAGGCTAGCCCACAGCCCGCCATCGACAGCATCCTTTTCATACTCTTTCTCCAGCTCAGCAGCCTTCTCATGCAGCTGCCAATCACCCACAGCATGCCCAGTCCACAATTTTCCTGGACTCTTTGCAACACCACCATGGCCAGGCTCAACTGTTTTTTGGTTTGAGGGCAAAACTCACAACAGAAAAGAAGGCCAAGGAAAGCCTCTTGATGATGAATATGGATCCTTGAACTTTGAACACTTTGTTTTGTAATCAAGATGTCCTGTATCCTAGACTGACTTCAGACTCATCATGATGCCAAAGATGACCTTGGACTTCAGATCTGTCAGTCTCCACTACCCCAGTTTTATGCAGTGCTGGAGACTGAATCCAGGGCATCCTGCAATTATGGCAAGCTCAGCTGCATCCCCAGACCTTAGCCAAATTTCTCCTTCTTTTCTTCCTCCTCTTCTTATTCTCATTTCCTTATTAGGAGAAATCTAGTTTTATGAGTGTGTGTGTATGCATATATATGTATATATACATACATACATATACATACATACAGGACATGTGCCTAGGTGCCTGTGGAGTTTAAAAGTGGGTAATAAAGCCAGGCAGTTGTGGCACATGACTTTAACCCCAGCATTCAGAAGGCACAGCAGGAGGATCCCTGAGTTTGAGGCCAGCCTGGTCTTAGAGTGAGTTCCAGTACAGGCAGAACTAGACAGGAAAAAAACAAAACAAAACAAAACAGAAAAAACGGGCAATACATCCCCTGGATCTGGACTCCCTTGGGTCCCCTTCCAGAATGACAAGTACTCTAAACTACTGAGCCAGCCCTCCAATCCTGGGGTGTTCTTCTATTATTTACCTATATTAGTTACACATAATAATGAGTTTCATTATTACTTTTTTTTTTTTTTTAACTTTGTGACATTCTGTCTGTATAGCCTTGGCTGTCCTGGAACTCACAGAGCTTCACCTGCCTCTGTGTCCTGGATGCTGGGATTAAAGGTCTGTAACATCCCAGCCATCTCATTATAACACTTTTCATGAAAGAAGATCATACATGTTGGTCACAGTTGCCTCCCATTACCACCTCTTGTTTTCTTCTCCACCTCCTGATATATTTCTTACTATTTAATTACCTTTCTATTGTCATGTTTACTTTAAAAAAATGGGGGTTATCAAATTTGATGGCAAGCTTTTTAACTGGTGAACCATCCTGGGTTTTTTGTTTGTTTGTTTGTTTAATTAATTTGTTAGTTTATTTATTTCTGGTGACCTAATGTCAGGGTTTATCAGGGTTTCATATAATATCCTTCTTGAAGGATTATTCACTAGGGAGTGGACTTCCTATTAGTGATCACATCACTGAAGAAAATGTCTCTAACAACTACTCTCTGCCTGCCAGTCCTCAGGGAGTAGGGGCAGATCCTCGAATCCCCAGTGTTCATGGAGGGTCAATATTTCCATTTCTCTTACCTAACCAGACTGTGCATATTTGCTGTGCCTTCAGACTCTCTCTTTAGCAGACACAGTCTTATCCTCACTGGACATTTTTTAGAAACTTGGAGCAGACTAAAGTATTTGAGAACCTTCTGTGCACTCAGGAAATCTGTTCAAAGAATTCACATGAGGCCATGCTGCCTCTGATTCTTATCTTTTAAAAACTTTATTTATTTATTTATTTATTTGCCTTGGTGTTTGCCTGGAACTGGAACTACAGACAGTTGTTAGCTGCCATGTGGGTGCTGGGAATCGAACCCCGGTCCTCTGGAAGAGCAGACGGTGCTCTTAACCACTGAGCCATCTCTCCAGCCCCCGATTCTTATCTTTTTTCTTGTGTGTTTGTGTGTGTGTGTAGTGTAAACTTTTATGAGGAGTGGGTGCATCAATCCTTGGCCTAGGTCTTCTTCATGGTCCCCAGCATGATGCTTAGCTACTCTTGCTTCTTCTTGGCACGAATGTGTGTGTCCACCATTTTCTTGATTAAATTGAACGTGCTCTTGTCCTTGGGCACCTTGAGATGTTCCATGGCCCTCCGCTTGTAGGAGCACACCTCTTCTTGCATCATGTACTGCATAAACTTGATGCTTTTGGTGAGTGTTGTGTCCAGAGCTCAACCCAGAGAGAGACCACTGAAGCCAGAAATGTGTGGAATGCAAACAGCAAGGTTTATTGGCATCACAATACAAGCCAGGCAGGGAGCATACTTCAAGCTTCTGTGACAACAGAGCAGGAAGTAACTGGTGCCCTTAGCTACAAGGATTTTTTTTTTTTTTTTTTTTTTTTTTTTTAGGAAAAAGATATAACAAAGTTGGTTGCTTGAGGGTACAGTGCTGACATGCTACTGATTGGCTTGTGCTTAGAGTCTTTCTGCCCCAGAGTATCTTTGAACCTCACCTGGGTAGACCCCCACCAGGACCCTATCTGGGGTGACTGATTTTTCCCAGAACTAGTCAAGCAGAAATCTATTCCTTTCCCAGACATGGGCTGATATTTTGGCTGATCTCCCAGAGCTGGGCAGGTATGAATCTATTCTTCTCTCAGAACTGGGGAGGCCCCTTGCTAGGTCTATTCTTTTAGGACATGTTCTTTTCCCAGGACTGATCAGGCATGACTATTCTTCTCCTAAACCTGAGCAGTACCGCCCCCACCAGAAATGAGAAACTAAACTTTACCTTTTTATAAAATAGCTACTAGGATACAAAATGGGGTTTCTTGAGCTAAGTTATCTTTCTTCAGTGAGATGCTCATGGTGCCGGCTGTGCTTTGGCTTGCCATTCTTTGTCACCTCGTGGTATTGAGGTCTACAGCCCAGGGGGTAGTGCTGACCATGGCTGCTGCTTTCCAGATAGCAGCCACCACAGGAAGGACAGTGCCATGCAGACCTCTGGGATATCTCGCCTCTGAATCTTAGGGTTGGATTTGCTATGTTTCATAATCTTTCAGAGTGCCCGGACTCCCGGGCACACCCCAGCTGCATCTCCGTGGAGCTCTGATTACTCCAATAGCTCTTTCTCATCTTTTATAAAGTTCCATCACTTTTCCTTTACTCTTTCATGTTGACATTTTTATTGCAGAGGGCAGCCGCACAATGTCTTTCCCAGTGGATTCAGGTCAGCACATTCTCAGCAGGCATACCATAGGAAGGAAGTAATGGCTTACTTACCTCATAACACCTGGTGGAGGGAGTCTGTCTCCAGGTATCAGTGATGCCGGCTTGCTCAAAGTGGTACCTACTGGGTCAAGAAATCACAATAAATGGTGTGTGTGTGTATGTTTCATCACTTATTTTGAGACAAGATCTAATGTAGTAGCTAACCCAGACTGGGCTCAAATTTACTATGTAGTTAAGAATTACCTTGAAATCCTGATTCTCCTCCCTCTTCTTCCCTAGTGCTATGGATGACAGACACACACCATATATATATACATATATATATGTATATATATATATATGTATATGTGTGTGTGTGTGTGTGTGTGTGTGTGTGTATCAGTGCATTGTAAGCCTTCATTTTAACGACTCATTTTGTTGCTCAAATTGTCTTCAGTTTGATTCAGGAAACTCTTTTTTTTTGTCTTTTTTAGAGACTAGGTTTCTCTGTGTAGCTTTGGAGCCTGCCCTGGAGCTCAGTCTGTAGACTAAGCTGGTTTAGAACTCACAGAGATCTACCTGTCTCTGCCTCGGCCTCCTGAGCGCTGGAATTGAAGTTGTGCACCATCACAGCCTGGCTGATTCCGGAAACTCTCTAAGCTAGTTGCTGTGTCCCTTTTTGATCTGTTTCCATAATTTTTGAGTTCATTCTTTTTCTTTTTAAAGATATCTTTATTTTTTTTTTCATTTTATGTGTACAAGTGTTTGTCAGCATGCATGTGTATAGGTACAGTTTGCAGTGCCCACAGAGGCCAGAGGAGAGGGTTGGATCCCCTGTAACTGGAGTTATAGATGGTTGTGAGCCTCTGGATGTGGGTACTCAGAACTGAACCCAGGTTCTCCAGGAGAGCAGAGAGTGTTCTTAACTGCTGAGTCATCTCTCCAGCCCCTTGAGAATGTTCTTATCTTGGGGCAAAAGTACACTTTGACTGTCCTTGGCTTTGGAGAACATGTTTCTTCAGGGAGTCCTGTTTTCTTTCAATGGGGGAAAGATTCAGAAACTAAGAGGTACAAGCAGGCATTGTGCCATGACTATAGGATCTGCATTCAGGAGTTGGAGGCAGAAGGATCTCAATAGCTTAAAGTCTGGGCTCCGCAGCAAGAGAGATCCTACCCTTTGCGGGGGGAAGGTGGGGAGGGATGGGGGAAAGCTAGAGAATGAAAAGCTACTGGGGTTGTTCTCCACTCCTCCCCGCTTCCCTTCCTATCTCTCTCTTTTCCTTCCTTTCCTCACCACATACATACACAGTATTTGGATGCATGTATGCCTGCATGCTTGAAAAGTCAACCAGATCTTATTATAGATGTTTGTGAGTCACTGTCGTTACTGGGAGTTGAACTCAGGATCCCTGGAAGAGCAAGCAGTACTCTTAACCCCTGAGCCATCTCTTAAGCCCAATTTCCTTGCTCTTTTATTTTGTTTTATTTGTTTGTTGTTGTTTGTTTTGCTGTAGAGACAGAGTTTTGCTGTGTAGCTCTGTTTCTCTCCCTTCAGTAAGCTTTCTCCCATCACACCTGTCTTTGATGTTATTCGTTGAATGTATAAAATATTAACATAATTCCCAAGATCTAAATTATGCAAAATTGTGCACTTTTCCTCATCTTATTCTACCTACTCCCTGATGCAATCAGCCTCGCTTGTTTTCAGTTTTCCTTCTTATGCTTATTTTTGCAAAAACAAGCAGATGCACGTGTATTCTTTCTCCCATTTCAACACTACTGAGGATTGAATTTAGGGCCTTCATACATGCTAGACAGGTGCTCCTTTGCTACTACATTTTTGGCCTGGAGGATTCTAGGCAGGGGCCCTACCACTGAGCCATACCCTCAGCCCCTCACTGGGGATTATAGAAAGGGGCTCTACCACTGAGCCACAATCTCAGTTCCTCACTGAGGAATTCTAGGTAGGGGCTCTACTACTGAGCCATGTTTCCAGCCACTCACTTTAGGATTCTAGGTCAGCATTCTATCACTGAACCAGACTCTCACCCCTCATTTTCCTCCTGTTATTTTGACACGGTCTCACTAGGTTTCTCAGGCTGGCTTTGAACTCACAATGACTCAGGCTAGTTTTGAACTTTCAGGTGTAGGTCCTCTAGAAGAGCATCAAATGCTCTTAAACCCTGAGCCTTCTCTTGAGCCCTTCTATTGTATTTTCTTTTTAATATTTTTATTTGTATAGATGTTTTAACTGTATTTATGCCTGGTGCCCACAGAAGCCAGAAGAAGATGTCGGATTCCCAGGCTAGAGTTATAGACACTCATCAGCTGCCATTGTGGTGCAGAGAATTGAACCTAGGTTTTCTGGAAAAGCAGTCAGTGCTCTTCAGTTCTCCTATTCTACTCCTGTTTTTTAAATTTATTTTATGTGAATTAGTGTTCTGTCTGCATGTGTAACTCTGTAAGAGTGTCAGATCTTGGAATTATAGACAGCTATTAGCTGCCATGTGGGTGCTGGGAATCGAACTCAGGTCCTCTGGAAGAACAGTTAGTGCTCTTAACTGCTGAGCCATCTCTCCTATTCTATTCTTTTTTTTTTTTTTTTTTTTTTTTTTTTTTTTTTTT